>BQNB010044941.1:0-11576 GCA_026074375.1 Tanacetum coccineum
TATTATGTGGATATTAGTTGGCTTTTCTTTACCACATCTTTTCTTCAACCACAAAAACACATACTTAACACACAGATTCACTATATACAGTAATGAACATCACTTGAATTCAAACATCGACAATTTAATCGATCCTCGTCAATGATCGATTGATGTTTGTGTGTGATTATCATGTGAGTCACCTAACTGCTAACCCGTCTTCATTATATGGAGTCATCGCATCTTCATAATATGGAGTCATCGCAACTAAACACGAACCCAAATTAAATCGACCCATACACACCTACCGCCTTTGTATTGTCGCACTCACCACCATCGTTGCACCCTCGCCGCCCACCACCACCACCGCCACTGCCGGATTTTGATATTCAAATCAGGGGTGGGTTGGGTTTTGTTGTTAATTGGTATTTGATTAGTATATGTCTTTTTTTTGGGTAAATGATCGAAATCATGACCTCATACTTACCAAACCGTAATTCTCCCACTGGAGATGATTAGTATATGTTTTTTCTAAGGGAAGATTGATTGTAGGTGTAACTCAGTTTTTGTGAAATATCCCTTTTTAATAAGATTAGTTATAGTAAGTTTTGATTATTTTTTGCAAACCAAGAGTATGATGTAGTATTAATACCATCAGATGGTGTTTGCAGTTTTGGTTCCTTGTTATAAAAATGATTGCAAAGTTTTTTAAGATGGATGAATACCCCAGTAATAAGGGTTAAGTCCATATAAGACTAGGTCAACATTGGGTCGGGTTTTACTTCATTTGATTAACGGGTTGGATTCAATTAAAGACACAGGTGGAAAATGAGAAATGCTACAACCACAAAGAAACTTACACAAAAACTTTTACAAGATGACGTGTCATATAATTATTGGCATTCTCAAATCTACTTTGGAATTCTCTTTCTTATATGCATTCACAAATAATATGACACATCATCTTGTAAAAGTTTTTGTGTAAGTTTCTTTGTGGTTGTAGCATTTCTCGGTGGAAAATTGTTAAGAAAAAAAGTCCACGTGGAAAATAATAATTAATTATTTATCTAGGTGTAAAATCAAGAGGTCATAATACCTATTTTGTTAAAGATTTTCCGGTTTCAATAACTATACTAGTAATATTAAGAGTTCGTTACCTATATGTGAAATTTTTTGAAAGTTCGTTAGTAATTTATGACTTGAGCCTGTTGTAAAACAACGAGCCTAGTAACACAATAAGAACAATAAGCAAGAGAATGTAAAAGAGCATAGAAAGGGAAAATAGAACTTGTTATTGATGTGTCTCACATTACATTAGATGTCTCTATTTATAAGAACCTCAACATGAATGCCATTAAATAATATATTGGATGTTACAAGACTAATCATTAAGATGGGTGTTACTAGTTAGGGATATGAATATGTACAATCATTATAATAAATATTTATTCATAACATAAATCTTATTGTTATGTGGAAAAAAATTGTTATGACCATAAGTTACTATACTTGTGCTTTTAAAACATGTCACAATCCTGCTTTTTAACTTTTACACTCAGTTCTCGAGTTTGGTTTTGAGGGGAAAAGAAAGTAAATGATAGGAAACAGACATTTTTTGTGTTCTCGAGTTCCTTAAACAAAGAAAAGAAAGGATTTAGAAAGGAAAGTGAAATGAAATTTTGAAGTAAAACTTTCTGCCCATATGTGGGCGGATTTGAAGGGAAAAGATGTTGGAACTTCTGCTTTTTCTTTACAATGACCAATATACCCTTTAAAAACTTATATCACTTCTTCTTCTCCATTTTTTTCTTGTAAAGTCTGCTTACCATATGTCATATCAAGCTTCGTTTTTTCTTCTACGGCAACCACTAATCTTTGTCATCTTACTTTTGTCCATCCTTTTAAACTGCTTGTATATAAAGAACCGTAACTGAAAATTACTGCTGTTTTAATATTTGGATTCAATATTGTGTTTGTATAAAACCCTAATTCGAAAGTGATGCCTATCTATTGGTTTGTGGGCTCTATTGTATTATTGGTCTTGGGCCAATAAATACGAACCAACTTGTTTAGTAAAAAAATTACCATGTAATATGGGTCTTTTTTTCATTAACGATGTACAAGTTATAAGGGTAGATATGTAAATTGGATTTATGACTCTTTTACTTTTCTTTTGCTTTGGTTGAAACTCGAGAACACATAATAGGTATATAACTTCCTTTCCTAATCATTCCCTTTCTTTTCTTTTTCTTTCTTTTCCATTCTTTTCCTTGTAAAAATAACTCAAGAACTGAGTGTTACGTTTTACTTGTAGTTTCCCTCCAACAAATTTCGTTGTCTTTATTTTCCCTCTTTTAGTTTTTCAGTTTTCAAATGAGTCACATCGTTTTCCGGTGGCTATGGTGCTTTACATCTATCTTCACGATATATATAAGATACAGTAAATCTTTCTTCTTAAAGACATGGAACCAATGGCGGATCTTGAACATTTATTTGGTGGGGGGGAGGGGGGGCTGAATTATTTTAAACATACCAAAATAAAAAAGTGGACAATAACTTTAAACGGAAGGAGTAATATTTACACTACTTGTCATAACCTTTGGGGGGTCGGGACCTTCCCCTGCCCTAGGGGTGTGCACGGTTCGGTTTGGGTCGGTTTTTGGCTAAAACCGAAACCAAACCGAAATAGTCGGTTTTTATAAAACCAAAAACCGAAACCGTTCGGGTTTTGGCGGTTCGTTTTTTTGGTTTTTCGATTTTTTCGGTTCGGTTTTTCGGTTTCAAACCGTTTATATTTGGTTGTGGCTAATTTATATTGATAAACTTGTTTTACGTAGAAAATTGGTTATTCTTTTTTATTTTTTTGCCAATATGAGCCTAATAATGTTTACTCAAATTTCTACAATTTATAAATGAGACAGACACGCACACATGCAATTGAAAATACACAGTATGATCATTGTCATATATGTAACGATATATTGCCAAGTAAACACACGTACATGACAAACACATATATAAACATTAAGATATATATATATTATAATTCCACCCACAAAATAAATATGAATTTAAAAATTGGATTGATTATTTATCTATTTATATTATATTAATTATATATTATTATAAAACTGGTTCGGTTCGGTTCGGTTTTTGGACGAAAACCGAAACCGAACCGAAATTTTTCGGTTTTTGAAAAAGTAAAAACCAAACATCGATTTCTAGTTCCGGTTGGTTTTTTCGGTTTTCGTTTTGGTTTCGGGTTTTTTGGTTTTTTCTGCTCACCCTTACCTGCCCCTATTAAAATCCGCCCCTGCATGGAACATATTTAGGATATTTGTATCCAAATACATATAAATGTAAATTTTCCGTCTTAAGATAATCATGTAAAATTCCGTCTTAAAATAATTTCCAGACAACAACAAACTCATATTTTTTAAAAGCTTAAGTGATCGATTTTTTTTAACTTGTAACAGTAATTCTGAGTAAGATTAATATAACAACATCCAATCATATTTTCTTATCTAAGAGCATAAGGTGCATTAACATAATTCAGAGCATTATTTCATTTTTTTCACTTATTACCAGTGACGAAGCCAGGATTTACCATGTGGGTGGGCCACGTAATACAATATTTTAGTTTTAATTTTTGATTTTGTATGCATGGCTTCTCGGCAAGATGAACACATGGCTCCTCCGCAAGTAATTTGGATCTTAAAAAATGACCAAAGATGTGTAAACATAAACTTTATATTAATTTGCACTCTGTTATATTTAAAAGATAAAATACCTTTCCATATATATGAAAGACAAAGTATGGATATTGATAATATATTAAATCATAAACAATTTTAAATTTTAATAAATGAAAGGTTATAGTTATAACAATGTTTATAGAATTTTGGGTAGGCCAGTTATCCTTTATTGAAACAATTTCGTAGAACTTGGGGTGGGCCTTGGCCAACCCAAGGCAACACATAGCTCCGTCCCTGCTTATTACTTCTCACTCACACACTTTAAAACACCCTCCTTAGTAACTTAAACAAAAACTCCACTTTTAAAACCCATCCTACCCGATTAAAATATAAAACAAAAAAAATTAACGAATCACTAGGCGAGATTGTGGGCTGGTGCAGTTGTGAGGAGACGAAAATGGTGAAGGCTACCTCGGGTATGACTAATTTGGATTGAAATAAGTATTAACAAACAAGAAAATTAATATATTTGTCTTTCTTTTTTAAGAGCATAAGGTACCATGAGCCATGGCTCAAGCCATCCCCAAAAACGCCACCTGATGGCACGAGCCCTACACCACACCTCGCGTTTTCAAGTATTGCGTTGTCACCACCACACCAGATGCTCCCAGAAAAAGCCAAGTGATGGCGCGAGACACACGCCACCACTCGCGTTTTCTTGTTTTTTTAAAACGTCTAATAACGGCTAATTTTTGAAAATGAGGTTAAATAGAGCCGTTTGGTGGTTTTAAATACCTTCAAATTTTTACCTTTTAAAAATTCTATAACCCCCCCCCCCCTCGTTATTCTTCATATTTTTTCACACACTTCTAGATACACAAACTCACAAATATTTCTCTATAAAACACTATATGGATCCCAACGGGTATGATATGTACGATATTTACGACCAATAATATATTGAAGAATATACTTAATATTTTGAATATTTTGAACAATATCAAGCTATGGTGAATGACAAGGCCGATAGTTCAGGTACTACTTTGGGAGGTCGTCGTCGTACGAGGAGATACATACCACGTCAACGAGAAGATGCGAAACGACGGCTAATGGAAGATTATTTTGGCGACGGAGAAAATCCACCTAAATACTCGGAAATGAATTTTAGGCGGAGGTATCGTATGAGTTTGAAACTTTTTAAACAAATATTCAATGATATTACCAATTACAATGTTGAACCTCTTCCCGAATACATTCGTTTTTTAAACAACGACACAGTGCTCTCGGTCGTTTAAGTATTAGTTCTATTATTAAATGCACTTCCGCCATACGCTAATTGGCATATGGCTCATCACCCGATGCATTTGATGAGTACTTACAAATTACCGAATGTTGTTCACGTGAATGTTTATGGAACTTCACTAAATGCATATATATTTTATACGTTGGAGAGTTTTTAAGGAAGCCTAATTTAGTTGATGTCCAACATGTATAGGAACTGCACGAGAACATACATGGACTCTCGAGAATGTTAATGAGCATTGATTGTATATATTGGGAATGGACAAACCGTCCAAAGGCGTTACATGGTCAATTCAAAAGACATGATTATAAATACCCGACTATAATGCTTAAAGCCGTTGCGGATCAACAATTATGAATTTGACATGCATATTTTGGGGTTCCGGGGGAAAATACCGACCTCAATGTTTTATATGGTCACCTTTTTTATATATCGTTGTTTTAATTAATGAAATTTTAATTTTAGTTTAATATGGTTTTTATTTGAATTCGAATAAATGAAAGGAAACAAAAATTTAGGGTGCTTAACAGCACTAGAAATGCGGTGTTATGGAGAGATGAATGTTTTTAGTGTTATGGGTATTTTGGTGTTATGTGAAAAAGTGATGATGTGGCAACACTTTTTTCATAACACCAACTTGATAACACTATGCGTACCTAGTGCTCTAAATACTTGATGTCTTATAAAATTTTGTTTAATTAGTGTGAATATCGTAAATTTTAACATATTTGTTTGATTGCATTTTTTAGGCTGGGCACAATACAGGGTCGACCAAGTCGGTCGTGGCGCGTTTCTATGGGGCAAAAATGACATGCTGGTCGGATAGTCCACCGACTTGTGGATTGTGTGTGTGGTTGGTGATCATTTACGGGTTGGTGAAAACAATTATTGTAATCAGAAAATAATCATTTACAAGTGTATTATACGGGTTTGGTCTCGCGCCCCTCTTTATTGAACCAAGTCGGCCGCGGCGCGTCCCTATGGGGCAAAAATGACATGTTGTTCGGATAGTCGACCGACTTGTGGTTTGTGTGTTTGGTTATTAATTTAAAATGTATTTTTGTGAAATATATCTATTGTGATATTGCATCAAGTATGATAAAAAAAAGCTGACATGACAAGAAAAACATTGATCGCATGAACTCCTTATTATGCAAGCCTTATAAGTAAGACAAAGTGCACATTAAAAAAGTTACCAATTTAGGCTGGTCACAATGAGAACCACGACCGGCTCGATCGTTGGTGTCTCTTGTCGGTCTAGCCATTGTAGCTTGGTCTTGCATGTCGGTCGGTGATGATATATTTGTTTGAATGGGTCGTCCCCACGATCGACAAACAAACAACACAAACGCATACAATTTCAAACAAATACCACCGTTATATTTTAAACCACTTTTATCTTATACTTTTCATTTTTATTTATAATGTTTAACAGTTCGGCTTCCACTTCAAACCGTCTTCGAAAGGCCAAGACGTCACAACAATGGACAACAGCGGAAGAGATAACGTTGTGTAAAGCTTGGTGCAACGTAACGAAAAACTACGTCACCCGAGACGCCTTGAAGAGAGGGTTTTTGTCGGAGGTTGTTGCTTACTATGAGAAAGAAACGGGGAGAATATTCGAGGATACGATGCCATCATCACCAAATGGAAAATTTCGATTCCTCATAAAATTGATGCGTTTAATGTCGTTTACGTTAGTGTCCAACGGATGGACGAAAGCAGGTCTTCTAACCTCGTTGTGTTTCAAAAAACGTTAGCGAAATTTAAAACGCAGTACATACATGCTTTTACATTTGAGGCGTGTTGGAGAATTTTGAAAAACTATATTGTTTGGACAGAATTTGAGATGTCTTTATTTAACCAGAAACATAATAATAAAGTTTAGTTTAAATTTTTAATTTTTATTGTAATGTTTTTTAAAAGTATTTGAATAAATGTGTAATTGTTTTTTATTATTAATGAATTTTAATTTTGTTGTTAATTTTTTTTTAAGTAGTTCGTCTTACCAGAGTTAAAATGTCGCTCGTAAATCGTTGAAGAAAAAAACTAATGCGTCAAAAAAAATTGCTTACCATAAAGTAAAATTTGAAAAATCAAAAACTACAAGTTAGACAAGACGGTCGTGGTCCGAGTCTGCACCCCCGGGTCCTACTAGTACTCGCAGTGTATAAACCCAAACCCATCCCCTCGTGATCTGAGCCCCCTTATTCACTCTCTCACACATTCATTTCACACACACTCTCCAATGAAACCCACCACCAAATTCATCCTCCTCAAACCACCACTCACCACCCCCCTCCTCACCCTCTTCCTACTCCTCTCCATCATCCTCACCTACTCTTTCTTCACCACCTTCTTCTACACCACCACCAACACACCCACCACAAACACTTCACCCCACCCTTTACCCCAACCCATTTACAACACCCTCCTCCACTACGCTTCCTTAACCCCAAACCAAACTCACCCATCTCGCATGACGTCACCTCAGCTTAAAACCATCGCTGACGTCATCCGACACTACCCAAATCCCAACATCCTCGTATTCGGTCTGACACACGAAACACCTTTTTTCCACGCTGTTAACTTCAACGGTAACGGACGTACCACATTTGTAGACGAAAGCAGCTACTTGATATCCAGGCTGGAAGAGAAACACCCCACCATAGAAGCGTATGACGTCACCTTTGTTACAAAAGTGTCGGATTTGAAAGAGAATATCCGTTACGCGAAAACGGAGCTCCGAAAAGAATGCAAACCCGTTCAGAATCTGTTGTTTAGTGAATGTAAGCTGGCTATAAATGATTTACCAAACCACGTGTACGATGTTACGTGGGATGTGATAATAATTGATGGGCCAGGTGGCTATATGCCAAATGCACCTGGGAGACTGTCGGTGATTTTTACTGCGGGGGTTTTGGCAAGGAGTAAAAAAGTTAAAAATGGTAAAACACATGTTTTTGTTCATGAGTTTGATAGGGAGGTTGAAAGAGATGGGAGTGAGGAGTTTTTGTGTAACGAGAATTTGGTTGAGGTGGTTGGTGGTGGGTTGGCCCATTTTGTGGTGGAGAAAATGGACTATGGTGGTGGTGAGGGTTACGGGTTTTGTCGCGATTCGGGTGTGGTCGCGACGGTGCCGGAGTGAAGAGGTGTTTTGGTGTGCGGTTATGTTTGGGTAGAAGAAGTTGAAAGGGGTGGGTAGGTTTTTACTTATGTAAATAGTAATATAGAGGTGGTTAATATTTGGTGAAATGGTAATTTGTGTTTATGGAAATCTTGGATTTAGTTTAATTGCGAGTTTAATGATTTACTTGCTTATACTTTTAGTTTTATATCTATTGTTTGATTATTGATGGTTTAATTACTGAGAAATGTTTTTTTTTCTTACACATCCTCTTATTTATCTTTTATCACTTAGATGTCAATTGTCTGTTCCCTTGATTTTTATACAAGTTTAGAATTAGGATTTATATTTAAATTTAGATTTGGATTTGAATTTATTATAGGTTTTGAATTAAATTAAGAGAGAAATAAAATAAAATATTATATCTAGTATAAATAATTATAATTTATAAACTTAAAAATATTATTAATGTAAAAATTAAAATCAAATAAGATATGAGTGGATGATATAAAAAGTAAACACATTTTTAAAAAAAGTATAGTAAAAGTAAGCAAAATGGTAAGGATTCTCATATAGAGTCTATTCAAACATACTAAACAACAAGATTAGTCTATCATCTTCAAATCTAACTCTCACCCCTTCAAACCAAATGCACCCTAAGATTAAAGGGAGTGGGCGTGAGCTTTCACTCCGTGAGGTGCACCTCACCCGTGAACTCCATTCCAGCCCGATCAAATCACACGCGGCGAAAGGAAAAAAAGGGCGCGAATGATGACAGGCTCACCATACGTGAGTAAGGGGTGGTAATTTGGGTCGACTTCGGGTTAACAGGTTGGCGGGTCAGAAAACCTCAACCCGAACCTGACCCATTTAAATAATCAGGTCAGCTGTGTCAACCCTAACATGTTTAAACATAACCTGAACCTGACCCATTTAACTCGTATATATACTTGGGTTGGCGAGTTAAATAAGTTACATGGGTTGAACAGGTTACACGGGTTGAACATGTTTAACGGGTTTCAGGTTGACCCATTTAACCTGTTTTATATACAAAAGTTGACACATTACACGGGTTAAACATGTAATATAGGTATGTGGGTCAACCCGTTTAACCCATTTAACCCGTATAATAAAATATATATAATTTTTAATCTAAGGAAAAAATCTTAAACGGGTTGGCGGGTCGACCCGAACATGACATGTTTAATAAACGGGTTAGATGGGTTGACCCAAAACCGACCCGAAATCTTTTTTAGACTCAACCCGAACCTGTTAATTTTCGTGTCGGTTTCAGGTCGGGCTTCGTGTCGGGTCAGAAATTGCCACCCCTATACGTGAGTATGAATATTTGTGGGGCCCTCTTTTTGTTTTAATATTTTTTATTTGGTTTGTGAGCGTACGGTATTTAGTCTAGTATATTTTGTATAAAGTTGGTATTTTAATTAAAGGTGATGTATGGTGACCAAAACACTTGAATGGTGAGGCATGGTGACCAGTCCCTCCAGCCTAACGGTGAAGGAGAAAGTGGACAATGTTTATAAGTTTGTGGATGTTTGACACCTAAGTAGTAGGAGGATGTGTAGGAGGAAATAACATTTTTCTTAATTACGCGCTCTTTTACTAACGGGTAGATTTTTGTGTATAATTCGATATTTTGTTACGTGAAATCTAAATCGTGAATGATAGTGTTTCGATGAGTGCACTGTCGAGTACTTAGCTGTTTTTTTTTGAACGGCAACTTTATTAAAAAAAACTAGCAAGGAGCTAGAAAGACATTACAAAGAAATAAGATAGGGGTTTTTTAACCAATACTCCCAAGAAAAAACCCTATACCGCCAAACCACAAGCAGAAAACCACAACTACGCACGATGGTGGGGGAGGTGTAAAATGAGAGGCCATGCGGTTGGTGGGGGTGGTGTAAAAGGGGACGGCGTGTGGTTGGTCACCACCACCGGGTGGTTTGGTGATGGTTTACACTTGATCTAATGTGCCTGGAACTTAAAGAGTTGTTTGTTTAAGCTTATTTCTTGATTTATTAGTTTATATGATTCGATTTGTATCTTAAAAACCAGTTTTTCCAGCATATTTAGTGTGTGGAGTTAAAAATAATAATTAGGCCATAACTCATAAGTCAAAAAAATAAGTTAAAGAAGACTTATAATATAAGCAAGTCAAATAAGTTCATAACACATAAATAATAAGGCACACCTAATAATTAATGGGTATGTGTTTCATTTACGTTTTTTATTTAGAAGAATGTATATTTATGTTTGAAAACGTGGTTTACAAGTCAAGGTTTGTAATATCGACATATCGTTAACATGTGTTTGGAAAGTACTTTAAAATGATTTGAAAGAAAATATGATACTAAAATTGTCACAAGCTTAAAGGTGGTACAAAGTGATTGTTATATTTGACTAGTTATGGCTAAACATTACAATCATATATAGTAATATGTTTGATTGAATAACTAACTTTAGAATCTACTGAAAATTGCTATCCAAGGGTAAAACAATAAATCGTTACAATGAATGACTGCAACTACTTAAGAAAAGCTCTCCAATAATAATATTTGTCAATAATAAGTATTTGAATAAAAGTTGAATCCAATCACTTTAATATCATTCTCTTATCTATATTTCTTCCGTCTCAAATTAAGTTCATCTTTTTATTTGGTATAATGTTAATTGGTGTTTATGGACATTTTAGTGAAATGTTAATTGGTGTATATGGACATTTTTGTGAAATGTTAATTGGTGTTTATCGAAATTTGGATTTAGTTTAATTACGAGTGTGATTTAGTTTTACAATATATATATACGAGCATTGCTGTGCCCGCGCGTTGCTGCGGGGCTTACATGGCCTGCCAAAAATGGAATCGGGGAAAATGAGAAAAAATCAAACGCATTTAACAAAAAAGAGTTGTGCAAAGCATATACGCCAAAAACCTATAAATAAGTTATGTTATAGATCACAACTAAATGTTCAAAACCCATGTCAAGATAAAATGGGTTGTAGTGCGCTGTTAAGGGAAATTTGCAGCTGAAACGTGATAAGTGTGGGCAACAATTTGTAGGAAACAGTCACCAACAATCTAAAACAATCTCCTTGCTCTGTGGTTTGAGTCCCCGTCATGCCCCATATCACTTTTTTCTCAGGCCACGTAACGACTGCCTGCAAGAAACAAAATCAAAATATGCATACTTATAAGTTATATAGCAACATCGAATGTAGGATCCCTAGATAATTCCATGGATTAAATCACAAGATCAATGGCAATGAAAGATTAAACATTAAAGAACTTTTGATTGAAAGAAAACAAGAGTTGCTACAAACCCTTAAGATGAAAAATAATAATGAAGTAGCTAACCTAATTTTGACTAAACTAGGTGTATTTATCAATGTTTTAAAACCCGGTTTTTTAATAGACCCGGTTTAATCACCGGTTCACCGGGTCACCGGTTCAACCGG
>BQNB010044941.1:12466-44590 GCA_026074375.1 Tanacetum coccineum
TCTTCTCGGTGGAAAGAATTGAGAAAGGAATCAGGTAGTAAGATCCTCCCATGTGGTGATGGATCCTGCTAGAAGACGTTCAAGCCAATTGCTAGCTTGATCGTGAAGGGAAAATTCAAATAAACACAGGCGCGTTCTTTCCTTATTTTCACCGTCAAGGTCAAGTTAGTCCACTAGTTTTAGGAAATCCTTGAGGTGTTGGTTTAGATCCTCGGACCAAAGTTTGTGGAATGAGCATCTGTTTTGCACCAACCGGATGGTGTCAGATTGAAGAGGTACTATGTTGTTCCCTACGGTGAGCTCGATGGTATTCCTATAGCCTCGTGGCTTGGTTTGGAGTAGTCTCCTAGAGTGCGGATAGGATTCTCGTCTCCTATGGTGGTTGACGAGAATGGGTTACGAAACAAATAACACAGAGAACAGATGGACTACGAGAAAGCTAATATGCGGAAATTAAATTTTACTTGAAATGTGTCAAGCAGGTAGAACTAAGCTAAACTATGATCAGAACCTAACTATTCCCCATGCAGCGGCGCCAAAAACGTGTTGCGGTTGTCGTAAGGGACTTCTACAAGAAGTTTTATACCTCCCTAGGCAGTGTACCTAACCGTTGTAGTGTAGTATAGGCAAGACTCGGGGGTTGTTATCGTTCTCTAGAGGAATAGGTTGGGAAGGCTTGATCACGGTCTAACAGGATTCTAAGGGTTGAGAGAAGATTCTTTTTGTAATTTTTATGTTTATAAGAAAGCAGTAAATGATATGTTTGAGAGATTGGTTGGTTTTAGCGATTAAACTAAATATAAACTACGCTACTGGTGATAACAATATAATAAAAGATTGTGTTTATTTAATCATGTTTTACTCCCTAGATTGCTTCTTCTAGTGTTGTTGCTTTGCCATGCTTGTGATGATCTATGTAATTATTTCCTAAGTCATGAACGGATTACACGAACCCGTCGTCTATTTAATATTCCGTCAAGGCAACGCATAAGTAAGGTAGTATGAAGACTATTACAAGACCCCTAAGAGTATATTAAATGCATTTGAAATATATTAAAAGTGAATCAACCATATAAGAGGCAAGGTAGTATAAAGACTGTTACCCGATGGTATCCTTTCTACACAATCATGTTTTCCTAGACATATCAACAGCGATACAGACAAAAGCTGGTTTTCTAAAACCTAACATGCATATTCATCACAAGAAGCAACACCACTAAGATCTACATCCTAGGTTTCATACAATCATAAATAAACACAATAGAAGGTTTAGCCAAGCATGTTAAAGATAAAACAAGAATAATAATGAATCAAACAACACATAGACATATTGAATGATTAAGATAGTCTTACTTGATTAAAACATGAATTGAAGGAAGTACAATAGGGTTTTGAGGCCCTAAAATCGTCCCTAATAGCTGCTAAACGAACTAGGGTTCATCCCTTTCTTTTACTCTAAAGTTACACACTTCAAACCCTAATTTTGGGTTTGTATATATAGAAAAATCGTTGTGACGGCATCGCGTTTTAATTGTGACGTCGTCATGAATAGAATATTCTAGATAATGGGCTGGGTCGTTGTAACAACTCGAGTTTCACAACGCGTATGACAATCGCGAGTCCAACGTCATAGTTGTTATTTTATAAATTCGCGTGAGCGAACGTCGACATTTAAATTTCTATTTGTCGTAAATAATTATTTTTGTATTTTATTATGAACGGAAATTTGAAATTTTTATTTGGACGCTTTGCGAGTCAACGTTTGACCGCGCGTTCGTTAATTATTTTAAGCATCGTAAAAATTTACGACGCGCCTCGTTATTAATTTTAAGATCGTAAATTTATTATTTTTACGAATGCCGTCTTTTGTTTCTTGTCTCGAGCCGGACTCGCAATTTAAAGTGTACACATCTTACAAATTGTTTTAAATTAAATTTTGTGTGACGAAATAAAAATATTTACTAATGTGGTGTGACTTGAGTTGTTGGCCGATTTTAAAATAAAAGAAACGTTTTTGTACTAGGTTTGCAAGACTTAATAAGGATGGAGGGACTAAAAGTGCCAAAGTGTCAAACTTTATTTCTATATAAAGCCACCTACACACACATAAACTTTCAGTCAAAAAATTTATTTTCTCTCCTCCCTTGTTACTATTCATGACCGGCCACCACTTTCACCCATTTTCGGTCAATTTTCTGACATGCAAAATAATCTGATTACATATTATTGATCCTCTTATCAAGGCCTACATATCCCACTAATAAAATCATACATGCAATGGGTTTTGAAGAAATATTATTTTCGGGTTTAATTCAAGTGTTTCGATTGAAAAGGGTGTTGTACAAGAGTAGGATTAGTGTTATAGGAGTGTTGGTTTAAATGAAAAATGTTTGGTTTTTGTTTTTGGGGTGTGTTCGAACCGCGGCTCAAGGAACAAAGGGACGAGACAAATTTAGATTTGGTCCGGTCTTGCTTATAATAGCATTGTGAACATTCTTTTATAATTATTTCATTTGTTTCGTTCATTTGATTTGATATTATTCGTTGCATGTGATGAAATCCGTGGGATTCTTGCGTCGTCAAGATAGATTTTGCTATTGGTTGATTGAGTGAGTTGAGTATTGTTTATAGGCCATTTTAGATGTGTCGTGAATGAATTTTTGTGTCAAAAACAAATTTTGGCATGTTTTATAATATATACATTCTGAGCAAAAAGTTTGACACGAAAAATGAGGTATGAGATTTTGTGAAATCTGATTTTTGATTTAAAATTATGATAGAGCTTTCTTAGACAATCGTTTTGATATAAAATAGAGCTTCTAACTTGTAACACCCCCATTTTGATCAATATAGCAGCGAAAGCTAATCTGGGGTATTACTTCATAGTACAGCAGTCATAACCATAGAAAACGACTCATAAAGAGACGTTTTGGAAAAAGATGTTATCATTCATTTATTCATCAGAGTTTTTACAAACAGAGGTCATATAATCACATAAAAACATAAAGTTTAAATGAGGAACAGTTTTAGCCTATCTTCAAGTCCGTGGCACTCCGTGTTACACCCCCAAATTTGGGTCGCAGCGGAATTGTTTTCAGGGGTGCGTTACTTCATAATAACCATTGCAATAGTCATGAGAGACGACCTTAAGTATCGTTTGGAATGTATTCTTGAAAAATGTTTGGACTACCATTTTCCTCCAATAGGTCCAAGCATCTATTTCTACTGAGAAATACATGCTTAAAAGGTGTCAACATTAAAGTTGGTGAGTTCTTAGGTTTTCGTAAGTAAAATTGTAAATCAAAAACTATTATTTTTAGGTCTACTGTGTTTACAAGTTCGCTCCATACAAGACTTGGCAAACACACATAAACGTCATATATAGGGTTCTTATTTAAAATCCTAAAATGTTTTTAAGTTTATTTTTGTTTATTGAACATGATATCCCAAAATGTTTCAATGTTATATTATAATGAAACGATATCCAAACAATGTTTCATAGTAAGATTTTATAAGGAGCACAATATCCAATATGGTTTCAAGTAGATATTATTAATGAGCACAATATCCAAAATATGTTTCATGTATATATTGTATATGAGCACAATATTATCATAATGTTTTCAGTCCAGATTATTATAATGAGCACATTATCAAAAAATGCTTTCAAGTAAGATTGTATGAGCACAATATATCCAATTTATTTTCATGTATTTATTGTAATGAGGGCACAATATCCAAATTGTTTCAAGTGATTTGTAATGAGCACATTATATCAAAATATTTCAATAGTATATATTGTAATGAGCACTATATATCAATGTTTCATGTATGTAAGAGAAATGATTCGATTATTCTAAGTTTCATGGATACTGGGACGTAGAACTTATAAGTATGCAATTTATTATGGCACGGTTAAACATCATTAGTATTCTGTGTTGGCCCTGTAGACACACATCCAGTCGTATATGACTTGATTTAACGTTCGTTAGTTCGATCTCGAACTAGTGTGAGCTAATCACCCGAAACGGGGGTTTTTGTCAATCCCCAATTAGATCTATTTTTTAACAATTGCCGCCTCACCCTCCCATGTGATTTATATTTCATGAAACCTAGCTAATCCGAATTATTCTTAAAAGTAGTATGTGTTTACGTCTAAAAAGTTAAACCAGGTATTCATATCTCATCGCCATGGACAGATAAAAAAAATGCATTTATTAATTTGTAATCAAACCATGTAAGGCATTTGTAATCAAGCATTTCTCCCACCCAAAACTTATAAAACAAATTCATGTAAACGTGGGGTTATGAACCTCCACCTTGAGTTCTGGATAATCCAAATATCGCAGAAATTGGTCACGTAAAAGATCGAATGCAAAACTAAATTATCATAGGTCGTAATAAGTACCGAGTATTTAATTGATAACATTGAATGTAATCCTTTGATTAGTGAGTTCATAGTCTCGCATTTCAATTTTTTCAATGTTTTATAAACCCGCGAGGGGAATACATGCTCGTTTTACTAAGTAAACTTATTGATTTCTACTACATAAGCATTACATGACTATTTTTACCAAAGCTTGATTTGTTTACTATATGATTTAAGATCGTTGAATACCTATATTTGAAATTGTGAATTTTGAACAACATGATTGTTTTACTACGGACACAAGTATTTTAAATTGTATGCTATCCAGATTGTTGCCTGAATATTATTGCCTAGGTTACCACAGTGCCATCTAAGTCCCTACCATATCATGAATTGTCAATTACCACTATTGTAAGCGCTAGTGTTGTGAATAGATCTATCGGGACTAACAATCCCCACCTGGAATTTCAGGTCACAAGTTGATCATGGTGCATTTAACATTTAGAGAACTGTAGGCTATTTTGGCAGACACCCTACCTATTTGGGGCAGACAGACAGTTAAGGCTTCGGGGTCATAAGCTTAGTGCAATAATATATAATTAAACTTGGTGAATTTGTTTCTCTTGTCTACCTTACTTTTTTTCGACTTCGGAATACATACTTAGTCCACCATTACTTAAATCTTGTGGTCCACTAAACTATTTGATTTCATCAGCATTTCTGGACTTATTGAATCACTACTTGGATTTCAGAAATAATATTTTGAAATATCATAACGCTACTTTTCTTCTGAAATATTACTTAAATTATTTCAACACTGCTTTTACTTAAACCTATGAATTCACCAACATTATTGTTGACGTTTTAGCATGTATTTTCAGGTTACTATTTTGCTAGTGGAGCATTGGGAGCATTCGAGCCGCGCGGATATATTTATTTTTGAAGGCTTAATAACTTGAATACCATTAAATAAACTTTTTGACAATGTTTTCTAATACCTTACAAGTGGGACCTATTTAACTCTGACATTTTTACTAAATTAAATGTGACATTTTATTAAACGTCTCTTTTGATGTCGTTTTCTGTGACTTGTGCGTATAGACTATGAAGTAGCACCCCAAGTGGTATTACGCTGCGTTGTTGTGATTTTTGGGGGTGTTACACTCGTAGCCCCACTTTTTACTGGTTTTTCCGTTGGGAGAAAATGATACTCAATTGTGTTTTGAATTAATCTGTACGAACTGTGGTTTTATTTTTGGGACAAGTTACGTGCTTATGACTGCTATGTGAATATTAAGTGTTGAATGATTGTTTGGATCAGAGGGGTACGCCTATTCTAGTATTTGCATGATTGTTTGGATCGGATGGGTACGCCTACCCAATATTTGTGTGATTATTGGAGCGGATGGGTACGCCTACCTAGGTTTGTGTGTGGTCATGTCCTAATTTTAGTGCTCCAGCTGGTAGGCCCTTTAGGTGCGTAAGTGACATATGGTTATTGATTAGCGGTGATGCTAAGGTTATTTGCATATATTCCCTGTCGTATAGCATTATTGTCCACTGTTGAAATATTGTTGACATTTTCGAGTATTATTTTCAGGTGAAGTGAAAGAAGAGTAGTGATATGTGCTTAATTACACATACCTTTTACCTAATAAAATGAGCTAAAAAGACCAATAATGACCAAAAACTGATAAAAATGCATTGTATATGTGTATTTTGTGATTTATGTCTTGCATGTGCGGATATTAAATAAAAGGACAAAAACGAAGCCAATACGGACAAAACCAAGCACGAGAATGGAATGAACGCGAAAAACCGAAGCCAAAGGCGTACCCATCTTTTATGGACCAACCAAGGCCCACTTAATGGGCCGGATCAGCCCACATCCTAAAACCTAAGTCCATAAAATAAGCCTAAGCTAAAAAAAATCCAAGTCCATAAACCATAAATCCCTTATCCTGAATCCAATACAAATTCTGGCCCAAAATGAATATAACATGGCCCAATCCCTATTCCAAGTCCAAGTCAAACAAATATAAAACGGGTCAAATTCATTGTGGACCTTCTTTTTCCCTCTTTTACTTTCACACACAGGGACGAGTATCATGGTAAATCAATTTCACCTCCCCACGCTTAAAGTGCTTCTAGAAGACTATTTCTGACACACCTGTAACACCCCTATTTTTGACATATAGCAGCGGAAGCTAATCTGGGGTATTACTTCATAGTACAACAGTCATAATCATAGAAAACGACTCAAAAGAGACGTTTTTGGAAAATTTTGTTATCATTCATTTATTCATCAGAGTTTTACAAAAGGACAGGTCCCAAAATCTAAAAACATAAAGTTTGAATGATAACAGTTTAGCCATCTTCAAGTCCGTGCCACTCCGTGCCATGGTTGCTCAATTACCTGAGATAAACATGCTAAAAAGTCAACACAAAGGTTGAGTGAAATTCATAGGTTTATGATAAATAGTTGAATACAAGTCATCATAGACAGTGGGTTACGTTGTTATACACCCATAAGTGTTTGAAATGGTTGAATACAAGTTAATATGATGGTAATAATTGCAACGAATACAATTATCATGGAAAACAGTATTAATAGTGTATTATTGCGTCTAAGCTCATGGCACACAAACTGACTTGTGTATATATCAATAATGATATATATAATGATAATGGCCCCCGGTGTAGGTAATTGCCATATACCTATGAGATTCAAATATAGTGCGTTTGGTTACCTATCCGGCTAACACAAACGGGATTCGTCAATCCCAATAGGCCTATCCACCATATTCGCGTTCACTCGCAAGTGATTAATGGTCCATGATAGTGGGGTCTTTTGGCATAAAGGGACTTAGATCACAAGCAATAATATATTATGATATCATACATTTAGAAAACACTTGTATTCATAGTTTATAGCATGTATCCCCCTCACGGGTTTATGAAAACATTCAAGAGATTTAAAAGTGAGGCTATGAACTCACAATATCGGTTTTAAGTACTTGTGTATATTAAAAACAATTGAGCATGTATCCCCCTCGCGGGTTTATAAAGTATTCAAAAGATTTAAAATGCGAGGCTATGAACTCACCTTAATAGTACAGGGAAATCTGATTGATGGCAAAAGTATATGAAATGAAAGTAACGGCTTCGTCACACAACCTGGGTAATATGTCAAGTCTTAGTTTGATTGGATATGTTTTATGTCATAATGAAATATCATTTTGATTGGATTTATTATGGAAATATCGTATCACTGTTCGGGCCATCATAATTCAGAGGTCATGTAGTAAACGTTTGAGGAGCCAGGACACTTTAAATCGTAAATCCAGCAAACTTGTCAAAACGTATACCCAAATGAAACCCCTTACATGAAGCTCCCTAGTAATGTGATACATTATAGTTTTAAGTTTCTTCAAAAGCTAGAATAATTTATATATATATTTTTATAATTAATATAAAAATATAATATTTTATAAGTTTGCAAAATTGGCAATATATACCCTTGGTTTATAAACTTTTACAAGTTTAGTCCTTTATATAAAAAGTATATATATTAAACCTTTAACTTTGAAACTTGGAAAAATAGGTCCTTATAGTTATAACTTTAATAAAATGACATTTTCAGCCCCTTTAGTTATAAATTTCAGAAAGTTACGATATATACCCCTATGCATGGAAACTTTTGCAAAACAAGTCCAAAAAGTCATGCAAGGTTATTTCAAGATTCCAAATGATATTTGCAGGTTATAGCTTATTAGTATAAGCTAAAATAAGATGTTTTAACATAACGAAAGTTTAGAAAAAGGATTCGTTAGCTAGAAAATCAAAACAGGTCATTTTTAGGGTTTTTACTAAAAATAGGTTTGAGGATTCAAAGCTTCAAACAAGAGTTCATATATGATCTTAAGAGTATTATGAACATTATAATACATATTATAAGCTTATTGAATAATAACTAAGCTTACTTGAGCTAGAAATGGGTCAAAATGGGGTTTTCGGGTTTGTACGCCTAGTAACGACTTCAAGGCTTCGTATTTCTTGATTCTTGGCTTCTATTCTAAGCTTAGGGACTTCTTTTTATCTTTTATTGCTGCTATGGAAAGGCTAGAACTCCATTCGAGTGTGTGAAGAAAGTGTTGAGGGATGATTTGAAAAGGGTGCTTGGTTCGTGTATTTATAGGGTAAAAACACCCTTGGTGCCCAAGTTTTCTTAGGGATTAAGGGTTAGGATCTATAGATAGATGACTAAGGATTGCTAGGAATGAATATTGAAGTCTAGGATAGTAGCTAAGCAAGGTGGAAGGTGTTGAAGGGGTGTTTGGAGGCCACAGCTAGAAAGGGTGACAATGTGGTGATGTAGCAACTTGGTGGCCAAGTATATTAGTAAGGAGGTGATGGAGGTGCTTGCTAGGCTGCTTGGTGATGTCATGGTGAGGTCATGGAGGTGCTAGGATGGGTGCTTGGTTTAAAAATGGGTCAAAAAGGAAGAAAAAGGGTCACAGGTTGGTTTAGGGTTCGATTAGGGTTTTTAGGTTTTAATTTTGAGTTAGGGTTAGGGTTTAGGATAGATTAAGGTTTAGGATTGGTGTTAGGATTATGGTTTAGTGCTTAGGATTAAGGTTTAGGGTTTAGGATTAGGTTTTAGGGTTTAGTTTTAAGGTTTAGGGTTTTAAAACATGGATTAGGGTTAATATTAGGGATAGATTAGGGTTTAGGAGCTATGTATTGAGTAACGTACCTTGTACTAAAGAGGTGGTACGAAATCGAGAATGAAAACGGTGGTAAAATGAGCTTATTTGAATGTGTGCTTAATAACTTGTACCTTGAGCTTTTAAGGACTTATACATTGATTTGGAGGGAAAAGATATTCAAATGTTGTGTATTGTTACTTGTACACATGCTTTAAAGGCTTGCATATTCATTTTATATGTATACATTACATATAGTTAGGGTTTTGATGTAAACGTTAACGTTTAATGCTTGTTTTGATATAACGTTTTGAAAAGTACGTTAAATGGATAATGCACTTGGTAAAAATGATATTAAGATATAGACTTGACATATTAGGATGTTTATATGATATAAACATAGATATAGATGGCATTGATAGAGGTTGCGTGAGCTCGTTTACTTTAGAGATGCAAGTTACGTTGCATAATGAGATAAAGCAAAAAAAATTCCCTGTAAGAAGGTGATATATTTATAATAGATGGATATTACATTGCATCTAATTTAATAGATGCAAAATTACATTGATGAAAATTGCGGGTTGTTATATAACTCCTAATAACGAAGAAATTACGACGAAAACAAGATTTGATAATTTATATAATTTTCTAACAGCTATTGCAATTAATTAGTTGCTGGCAGAATAAAAAAGTCCGTTTTGAGCACTTTCGAGTCTGTTTCGGCCTTCCGGCAAAACACGAAAGTCGCTCGGAATGACGTTTTATTAAAATAGTCAAAGTTCCTACAGAAACTTACAGGGGCATTTTCGTCGAGTTTCGGATCTCGGCTAAAACTAAAAAGTTGTCCGGAATGTCCTTTTGCATAAAATCCCTTTTGAGTCCGAATCATGAAAACGTGATATAACGGGTCGTTTGGGGGGTCAGCTTTATACGTATATATATATGTATAAAAATATATTTGTATATATATATATATATTTTGGAGCTGGTCAGATTTAATTATACATATATATATATAGTCAAAGTCAAATAAAGTCTAACGTTGACTTTTAAAAGTCAACGTGTTAATACTAGATTGGTCGAATGTTGTAAAAGTAATTAAACGCTATTATTACTACGAGTGGGATATTTTTAAATTTAACGATTGATACAAATGAAGTAGATTCTAAAAATAGAAACTTTTGTAATATACATGACATAATCCCGGTATGAGTAAATAATAATCAAATTGAACGTCAAGGGTTCGACGAGATAACTAAATATTATCATAAATATAATTGGATAACGAGACTTACTAAAAATGGTAACTTTCTTAAAATAGTAAATTTCCAAGAATAGAAAGTTTCTTAAAATAGAAAGTTTTCAATTGAGCGATGTATAATATAAATAAAAGAAAGATTATAACTTAATTAAGTGGAGTTTAGAATTTAGGACGCGCAAGTGGATTTCTCATCACATGTATGAATATATATATATATATATATATATATATATATATTTATATATATATTATATATATATATTTAAATATAGGTATTATGTTGAGATGATGTACGCTCGTGTTTATATATGAGTATATATTTTTATTAAGCGACGTAATTTATAGGTCGTGATCGTGTTCATTGATTTTCCGTGGATTGCTTCGACTATTTGATCGCTGTCTTCGATCGAGGTGAGTTCATAGCCTCGCTTTTAAGTGTTTCAAATGTTTTTAAACCCGTGAGGGGGATACTTGCTGTTTTTATGAAATTGAGAACGCAATATGTTTTGATACTAAATATGATTCCATTCACTATTAAGTATATACCTTTTACTGTGTGACCGTTAGTTGCCTTGTTGATGGTGAACGCTAATGCATTAAATTGATCTATTGGGTTTGACAACCCTGTCCGGGGTTTGAATCAGTTGTGACCACCCTGTCAAACAGACATTTTGTAGTTAGTATTAGGAGAAGTGGCATACTTCTCGGACATTATTTCATCATACGAGATGAATGTGTTAAGTTTCGGTTAGTTGGAATTCATTATTTATATATAACTTGTCTTACGAGCAATGTTATATGTTTTGTTGAACCAAATATGCGTTCTAACTGTTATTTGTAAACTCTATGAATTCACTCAACGTTTTGTTGACCTTTTAAGCATGTATCTCAGGTTAGTTTCTGTTGATGGCTTGGATGGGATGGAACGCGGATATCAAGGACGGTGACTCGGTGAATAGTGTCGTTTAATAAAAACAAAGTTTTGGAAATGAAAGTCGTATTAAGACTTGTAAAAGTAGCGTTATCTACTATCTTTTGGGACCTATATAAATCTGATCTTTCTAATAAATTAAATTGTGCTTTTTAAACGTATCTTTGAACGTCATCTGGGACTCGTGTGTATGTGTTATGAAGTAGCACCCCAATTGTTGTATTCCGCTGCGTATTGTAGTTTAGGGGTGTTACAGTCGTGCATTCTGATGTCGTCTTGAGATCTTGTGACGCCATCTTGGTATGGATTGTGAAGGCTTCACGTGTAATCTGTGACGCAGTCTCTAGCCTCTGAGTAGAAATTCTTGAGATGTTGGTGTAGGTCCGTAGTCGTGTCCGTTTCTTCTCCAAATGAGCCCAAGTCACGTATATTTCCTCCAAATGCCTTCCAAATACTTAATACCTGAAAAAGAACGATTAAGTACCTATTTTGGAAAATAAATGCACGATTTAGGGGGTTAAACGACCCTAGAAAAGTGTATAAAATGACACCTCATCAAATACCCCTACACTTGGGATTTGCTTGTCCTCAAGCAAATGGGCTTTTCTACCTAGACAATAGCAATATGAGGGTCATTTTACCTACTATTTAAAAGTATTTTACAACATAACCTTCTAGACCTTGTAATTAAAAGCACGAAAAGTATATACTAGCACCTCACATAAGTGTTTGAGATTATCTCTTTCACTCGGTTGTATAATAAATTATAACATAAAGGGAAACGGAAAATCAACACTCATTACCTGTCATAGCATATAAATTACCATAGGCTTGGTAAAGGATCAAACCTCCACCGCTAGGCACAAGCATTATTCATTACTATCTAAGAGGCCTTTTTAAGGGTCGTGGGTGTAGGTGTAAGATAACATATAATGGAAACGGAAACAGATGGGATACATTTGGGTGGCTTTGGGTGAATTTAGAGTAGAAGGGTTAGATAATTATTTACACGAATACACGTTGGTTTGGTTGCTAAGCCAAGACTCGGACGAAGATATACAAACTCTACACAACTCTACATCAATCTCTTTCTTTTTCTTTTCTATTTTTTGAATAACATAATACATCACTTGGGTTTATAACACTTACCCCTACACTTGAGCTTTTACATGCTCGATATTTACAATCTAACTAATGACCCGGTTTGAGGTGGATCAAAATAACATGGAGATCATCTAACAAACGTATGGGGGTATTGACTTAACTTCTTCCGCAAAATAAATACTTCCATGAATCTTAATCGTCCCAAAACAGTATTTTCAAGGATAAGGACTTAGAAACCGTGTACTCAAATAATTAACTTGGGTTAAACATAATAATGTACTAAAAATGAGTACATACAATGTGGGCTAAGGCGATTTGGGTGTAACAATTGGTTTAAGGGTTAACAATGCTCTTCATTAATAGTCTGACTTAACCAAAAAATTACGAGAACCGTGAAAAGGATAGGCTCGGAGGGTTGTACTAGGGGTATCCTGCATTAAAAATGAGTGCATGGCATGTGTGCATTAGTTTATATGTTCGGTGTGACCTTTAATAACAATTACAGGTTTAAAAATGTGTTAATCCTAATGCTCTTATTCAAGGCAAATCCTATTACTCACTATGCGTTCGGGATGTATCACAATAACAAGTTCTAGAATTTAAAATACTACGGTACACTCTCATAATCTAAAGTATCCATACAATAATCTAGAAAAGGTGACAAAAAGAGCATATACATCGTACGACGACATAGCATTACATGATTACTCACTTCTTAACTCGAACAAGCTAAAGGTATAATATCTAATGGTGAACCTCACATTTTGGGGGGTGAAATTTGAGGATTTTTGTGCTAGTAATATAAATTCCTATCCATGAGACGTTATTAATACTCGGTTTTCGTTGGTATGTGTCATAAAAAAAATTAAATTTGGGTAAAAATCACCTGTTATGCTATGTTTCAATATATTACCCATCGTTTTAAGGACAAAGCAAATGGGAAATAAAAGAATAGTTTCTAAGGCTTATTTCTCCCCTACACTTAAATTTAACATTGTCCCTAATGTTCTATAGAAGTACCCGTAAAAACGAATTAAAGGGAAAAGAAAACAAGTAAAAGAAACTAGTACTCCTCTGGTTTGCTCAATAATAGAGAAGAAACATGCGATAACTGGTTAAATCGTCCTCCAAGAATCATCCAATGAAACTTCCTAAGAACTTCCAAGCTTCTTCTCATCAAATATAACTTGTAATCAAAGACAAAGACAACTACACCAAGCATAAAATGTGTGATATACAAATATACAATATGAAATTAGGGTTGACTCGATAAAGCAGTAAAGATAGGATGAGAGAATTGTCAAATTCATTGGTTTTGCAGGTTTATAACAGACGAATACATATTTTAGATGTTATGCAAGTTTTATTTTCAAAAATAATTAAAGACTTTAAGTTTTTTGGACCTGGGCTTGATCGTCATCAGAAAAAATCCTGACCCCGTCATAGGTGTCGTGGTGACGGGTAGCATGTATTCGTGAACGCCGTCTCACGTTCTGTGAAAACAAAAATTTTGTTTTTGATGAAAAATTTCCTTGCACTTGATTCATAAGTTAAATTCCTGATACAATAGCTGCATTAAACCTAGATGTTGATAAGTTACTCTTATTGACTCGAACTGACGCGAATTAATCTAAATAAAGTATTTAACTTGCTTGAACTCTGGTTCAAAAACCTGATAGATTCCCTAAAATATTATTATTGCAAAATACCTTTGATTGAAATTAAGACGAGGTTAAAAACATACAAAGCATGATTACAAGATAGACATGATAGAATAAAATAAAAAGAATAAAACACATGACACTCCTAATGTGCGGGAAAAATAAATATTGGGTTGCCTCCCAAAAAGTGCTTTTCTTTATTTTACGAGTCTTGTAGCTAGACTCGAAGTCACACGTTCCTACGTGTCGTAGAAGTGGTCCAAGTCGATAATTTCCCTTGGACTCTCTTTTGGAGAGCTTCCTAGTGATAGGGATTGACTGTAGGGTTTTGGTAAACTCCTCTCCGTCTGAGTTGATTAGTCTAATCTTGGCGTGCCATGCTCCATCTTCATTTTTGGGTGGTTTGTCCCAGTTAATTGGATTCTTAATTAGGTCTTCCGATTCCCACATATTACTTTTAAGGTTAATGGGTATGGCTCCTAGAAATTCTACCATCCTTCTCAATACTAAGGTATCCTTAAAAGGATTAAGCTCGGCATCCCTAGCAATTTCCCATTCTCCGGGCAAATGGCACTCCGGAAAGTCCTTCCTAGCATAATAAGGGCCTTCTTCTTTATTGTCGACGAGGTCAGTTTCATCAATGAAGGGCCTCTTAAATACCATCTCTATAAGGCAGCGATCAATAATGCTAGTGGCATCCTCCAATATCATAAAGTCACATTCATAGGTGAAGCTTCCTATGAAAATTTTTAGACTTCTTACTCTTCCTACACAGTTGCTAATTTTATTGGGGTTTGATGGTTTCTGCCTTGATCTAAGCCCATAAGTCATGATCTGGTTATATTGACGCCTAGACATGATATTGATTGGTGATTCTAGGTCTATGTAAGCATGTTTCTTAAAGAAGTGACCGATCATGCAAGAAATTTTGATGTTGTTCAGGCTTCCGGCTCTTATTCTCGCCTTTACCCACGGGGTCGAGGATTCTTTAATAACCATTCATGATGTGATAATTCCTTCATAGTTGGGAATGAGTTAAAGTTTTCATCATCTTCATCCTCTTCGAGTATTTCTTCAACTTCCTCATCACTTTCAAATTCACTTTCTTCTTCTTCAATCACCTCTTCTACTTCCATGTTGGTTTCCATTTCATCTTCCTCCTTGCCTTGCTTCTTCACTTCTTTATTTCCTCTTGTTATTTTACCGATTTCGTGTCTGCATGCGTTGGTTGATGAGATGTCTTCTTCTGTATCACTATCCTTGCTGAGGATGACGATCGAATTGACGAAGTAAACGCGCTTTGGAGCTGACGGATTCTTGTTTAGTTCTTTTATGGATGCGGGAGATAGATATTTTAGGGAGAAGAACTTCGACAGGCTTTTGATTCCTTTCTTTCTTAGTTCCCCCCTTTCGACATGACTGATTACTGCAATGCTCTTGGGGGCTATGGAGTTTCCAGCATTTTTGGGGGTAGATACGTCATTGAGTTTTTCGGAAATAATTTTCCAAAGAAGGTTAATCTTTCTAATCATGTCGTCCTACTGTTGTCTGAGTTGGGTTCTTAGGTGAGATAACCTCTTCTCTTGGTTAGAGTCGAAATCAAGTAATGCCTTTTCAAGCTTCATTTGATAACTAGAGTAGTGGACGAAGATTGATCCGTTTTGTGAGCTAGTGAAGGTTTAGGAACGTGCCCAGTTGAAGTTTGGTTTCTCCTTACAGGTGTTGGTGGCATCATTGAAATTACTTGGCCCTTGGTTCAGAATGAACCTCTTACCTCCTATTTTGTTTATACGCGAGGATGCGTAGTCAACATAAGCTTTCTCGGAATCATCCATGCAATACTGAGTGTCGTAGGGACAACTATAGATTTCGCATAAAGTAGTGATTTTGTTCACTTAAGTAGGTTGTGTCAGAGCAAGATGAGCTTCCATCAAGCATTGGACTTGATTTTCAAGCTCGATGAGACGACGGTCAGATGTACTCGGGACATCTTGAGGCAATGCGACTGCCTTGACCGGCTTAGCAAAATCCCTTGGGTCGTTCCAATTTTCGTTGTCATAGAGGGCGAGGTCCTCTAATAATGCCCAAGATTCTTCAGCGTTTAGGTCACGAAGTTTGCCACCGGCCGATTGGTCAATGGTTCGTCTTGTGACAGAATTGACATGGTCATAAAAAATTTGGACTTGGAGCCAAAGGTCGATGCCATGATGAGGGAGTTTTTTTAGTAAGTCCTTGAAACGAGTCCATGCTTCGGATAGAGATTCTCTATGATGTTGTTGGAACATCAGGATATCATTGCAGAGTTTTGCAGTCCTTCCCGATGGAAATAATTAAGCAAGGAATCGGGTCGTAAGATCATCTCATATGGTGATGGATCCTGCTGGAAGACGTTCAAGCCAATTTCTATCTTGATCGCGAAGGGAAAATTGAAATAAACACAGGCACGTTCTTTCCCTAATTTCACCATCAAGTTCAAGTGAGTCCACAACTTTAAGGAAATCCTTGAGGTGTTGGTTTGGATCCTCAGACTGAATTCCGTGGAATGAGCATCTATTTTGCACCAACCGGATGGTGTCGGATCAAAGAGGTACCACGTTTTTCCCTGCGGGGAGCTCAATGGTATTCCTATAGCCCTCGTGGCTAGGTTTGGAGTAGTCTCCTATAGTGCGGATAGGATTCTCGTCTCCCATGGTGGTTGACGAGAATGGGTTACGAAACAATTAACACAAAGAACAGATAGACTACAAGAAAGCTAATATGCGGAAATTAAATCTTACTTAAAATGATTTAAGCATGTAGAACTAAGCTAAACTATGATAAAAACCTAACTATTCCCAATGCAGCGGAGCCAAAAACTTATTGCGATTGTCGTAAGGGACTTCTACAAGAAGTTTTACAACTCCCTAGGCAGTGTACCTAATTGTTGTAGTGTAGTATAGGTAAAACTCAGGGGTTGTTATCACTCTCTAGGGGAATAGGTTGGGAGGGCTTGATCATGGTCTAATAGAATTCTAAGGGTTGAGAGAAGATTCTTTTTGTATTTTTATGTTTATAGGAAAGCAGGTAAATCAAATATTTGAGAGGTTTGGTTAGTTTTAGGTATTAAACTAAATAATAAACTAAGCTACTGGTGATAACAATATAATAAAAGATTGTGTTTATTTAATCATGTATCACTCCCTAGATTGCTTCTCATAGTGCTGTTGCTTTGTCACGCTTGTGATGATCTATGTAAATATTTCCTAAGTCATGAACGAATTACACGAACCCGCCGTCTATTTAATATTCCGTTAAGGCAATGCACAAGTAAGGTAGTATGAAGACTATTACAAGGCCCCTAAGAGTATATTAAATGCATTTAAAATATATTAAGAGTGGATCAACCATATAAGGGGCAAGGTAGTATGAAGACTGTTACCCGATGGTATCCTTTCTACATAATCATGTTTTCCTAGACATATCAACAACGATATAGACAAAATATGGTTTTCTAAGACCTAACATGCATATTCATCACAAGAAGAAACACTACTAAAATCTACATCCTAGGTTTCATACAATCATAAATAAACACAATAGAAGGTTTAGCCAAGCATGTTAAAGATAAAGCAAGAATAATAATGAATCAAACAACACATAGAAATATTGAATGATTAAGATAGTCTTACTTGATTAAAACATGAATTGAAGGAAGTACGATAGGGTTTTAAGGCCCTAAAATCGTCCCTAACAGCTACTAAATTAACTAGGATTCGTCCCTTTCTTTTACTCTAAAGTTACACACTTAAAACCCTAATTTCGGGTTTGTATATATAGGAAAATTGCCGTGGCGGCGTCGCGTTTTAATCATGACGCCGACATGAATAGAATATTCTAGATAATGGGCTGGTTCGTGCATTCTGACGTCGTCTTGAGATCTTGTGACGCCGTCTTGGTATGGATTGTGACGGCGTCAGGTGTAATCTGTGACGCCGTCTCCAGCCTCTGAGTAGAAATTCTTGAGATGTTGGTGTAGGTCTGTAGTCTTGTATGTTTCTTCTCTAAATGAGCCCAAGTCACCTGTATTTCCTCCAAATGCCTTCCAAATGCTGAATACCTTAATAGGAACGATTAAGTACCTATTTTGGGCATAAATGCATTATTTAGGAGGTTAAACGACCCCGAAAAAGTGTATAAAATGACACCTCATTAACAACATGCAGATAAAGATACGTACTCAGCTTCCGCAGTGGACATTGCTGTACAATCTTGCTTTTTAAATGACCAACTGACTAGCTTATCTTCTAGAAACTGTATGCCTCCAGATGTGCTTTTGCAATCATCATCACCTTGCATGGTCTGCATCTAATGATTCAATTAGTTCAAACCCGAAGTCCTTCGAGTACCATAGACCCATGTTAATGGTTTGTCTTAGGTATCGAAAGATCTGTTTGACCTCTTTGAGTTGTTTTTTCAGTAGGGCGTGTCTGATAACGCACACATAAAAATGTCGCAAAGGTAATGTCTGGTCGACTAGCATTGAGATACATAGGTCCCCCAATCATACTATGATATTTAGTTTGATCAACATGGGTACCTTGTAAATCTGCATCTAGTTTGACTGTAGCCATTAGTGTACTAATTGAATCATAATTTTCCATCCCATGTTTCTTAAGAAGATCCAAAGTATATTATGATTGACATATGAAGATTCCTCGAGGTGATTGATGAACCTAGTCATAGAAAGAATTTCATATCACCCATCATTGACATTTCAAAATTATTTTTCATAAGTTTTGTGTATCTATTTGAAAAAACTTGATTTGTTGACCTAAAAATTATGTCATCGACATATATTTAAACGAGTAAAATGTCATCCTCGTGTCTTCTTATGAACAATGTCAGATCGATAATACCTTTTGTGAAATGGTGTTTGATTAAGAATGAGGAAGGCTTATCATACCAGTCTCTAAGGGCTTGTTTGAGACAGTACAGAGCTTTCTTAAGACGATAAACGTGGTTAGGAAAGTCCGGTCTTACAAAACCGTCGGGTTGACTTACAAAAACTTCTTCTTTTAATAGACCGTTCAGGAATGCCTTCTTGACATCCATTTGGTAAATAGGGAAGTTCTTGTGAGCCGCGTATGCCATAAAGATTCTGACAGCTTTGAGTCTTGCAACTGGTGCAAATGATTCCTCAAAATCGATACCCTTCTCTTGACCATAACCGTTGGTAACCAAACGAGACTTGTTCTGAATAACCATGTTTTCAGTGTCGGTCTTGTTTTTCTAAAGCCATTTGATTGCTATTATGTTTCTTCCAGCAGGGCGTTCGACAAGTTCCCAAACATCAAGGCGTTTAAACTGGTTTAGATCATCTTGCATGGATTCAATCCAGTTGTGATCAAGCATAGCTTTCTTGATTTTTTTTTGGTTCAGTAGTACTCACTATCAGTGCGTACATACATATTTTAGCATCAGTGTAAAGTCGATGTCTTGTCATTACAGGTTTTGAGTTATCAGTAGAGCAACATATTTGGTAAAACTCGTGCATATTTGACGGATCCTGATATGTTGAAGATGACTCAGCTTCTTCAAACACAAGAGTGTGAAGTAGATTGTGTAAAACATTTTTGTCAGGTTTTGTAACGTCTTCTTGAACTAATTCATCGGCATTTTCATTTGCGACTGAAGTGTTTGGTTTAGTATCAACTAGTTCTTCTGATGAGGATACTATTTCAAGAGCTTCATCTTCTTCAATGATAATTGATGCTGAGGAAGGAGTGTCTTCGTTATCAAGAGTATTTGAAGTGGAATTATCTAACACTTCTGTAGTACTCATCGCATAGTATTCTTCATACAGAGGACTAAACAAATTATCCAAGTCTATTTTTGACGGTACTGATTGTGAAACTTCTGATGAATCTTGAAAATTCGAGCAGCTAAAACTGGGTCCTGAATTATTGCATTCTAAAGCCATTACTGTGAGTTCATCAAATTTTACATGTATTGTTTCAATTATCTGTTTGGTTCGGCGGTTATAGATACAAAATCCTCTTGATGACTCAGAATAGCCAATAAAGATACCAATGTTAGTCTTCGGTTTCATTTTCCCAAGATCATCACGATCATTTCTCGAATAACAAAGAGATCCAAACACATGAAAGTATTGAACATTGGGGTTTCTTCCTTGAATCAACTCATAAGGAGTCTTGTTGTACCTTGTGTGTACAAAAGAGCGATTATGAGTAAAGCAATAACTTCGGCCTAAAGAAATTCTAGAGTTTTAAAAAGATAAGCATTGTGCATGAAGCCTCGACTAGTGTACGATATCGTTCGACAACACCATTTTGTTGAGGAGTTCGAGCAGTTGAAGTATGATGTACAATGCCTAATTTTGCATAAAACGTCCACAATTTCTCGTTTTAAACTCAGTTCCATTATCAGCCTTGATCTTTAGAATTTAAGCCTTTAGATTCCTTTGAACTTGATTAATGAAATTGATGATCATGTCTGGAGCCTCGTCTTTAGTACGTAGAAAGAATACCCAGGTGTATCGAGAATAATCATCGACAATCACCAGAATATATCTCTTACCATTGATACTTTCTACCCTCATTGGCCCACATAAATCCATATGAAGTAATTCGAGTTTGGATTATGTGCTTAGGACCAATTTCAGTGGAAATGTAGCTTTCTTTCTTTTTCCTTGATCACAGGCTGAACATAAGTGATCTTTATCATACTTAAATTTCAAAAGCCCATCAACTAGATCTTTTGATGTGAGGTGATTAATGTTACCAAAATTCAAATGAGAAATCCTTCGGTGCCATAACCATAATTTTGTTGATGTGGCTTTAGATATTAAGCATACTGGATAAGAAGCTGCCAACTCAAAAATGGATATGGTTTAGAGATTAAAGTCATGAGAACCGGTAAGCAAATCATCACCCTTCAAATTCCGAACGTAGCAAGTGTTTGAACAAAAGGCTACTTCTAAATCTCCATCACAAAATTGTCTGACCGAAAATAGATTATGTCCTAGGCCCTCAACGTAGTATACGTGACATATCATGAGATTGCCTTGAACATAATCTCCATATCCAGTGATTGCGATAAAGTGATCATTCCCGAAGCGGACTATTCCCATGAATTTCTCTATGAAATTTCTTAGCAATTGACGATTACTAGTCATATGCTTCGAGCACCCGCTATCAATAATCCAAAGGATGAGCTGGATTACCTGCATCACATGAAACAAATGCAGATGGAAGAGTAGACAGTTTGGATACCTATTTTTGAGTAGTTTCGGTGTTTTAGATTTTGTTCGAACACTGGTACTACTTTTTGACTCACTAGATGTTGATTATGTAGTTTTGCGCTTGGGTGGCCAATTAAAACAAGGTTGATATTTAAACCATTTCTGCCACTTTTGGCTTGTTGCAAGTTTGTTTTTCATGTAATTGATAATTGTCCTACTTTGACTAGAATCAGGGGATAGTGATAACGCACTAGAAACCTTATTTGTTGCTGTTGGGGTTTTAGTACCACTTAACCTAGATTTCAAAAGTACAGAAGTAGCTCTTAAATTCTTATATTTTACTGCTATGGGGGTAGTGTATAAGGCTCTTTTCACCTTAGAATCTACAGACAAAGCATAACGAGCAACACATTTTTCATGAGAAAGCATAAACACATCTTTACCACAAGAAACACAAACAATATTCGAACCGTCATTAACTGCATTTGTAGTCTTGGTGTTTAATACACTTGTGTTTGATTGACATATAGTCGAATTCATTATTTTACGCTTATTAGAATCTATTCTAACACTACTTGAAACTTTCCAAACATGTGTAGATGAGCTCTTAGCATTAGTGTTCTTCAAGACTCTATTATTCGATTTAGTGTCCTTAGACTTTGGTCTTCTAACACTATTAGAACTCTCTACTCCTATGGAATTAAAAACATTCATGTTAGTTGTAGAAACATGCATGTGTGACTATTATGTTGAAATTTTATACATTCCTCTTACAATAACATTCACATTCTTTTTCTGAGTTTGCTCATTTTTAGGTGTAGAATGTGAAGTGACTGGTTTTGACCTATCTGTTTTGTCCTTTGAATTTGAAACTTTCTTAGCCCGAACTGCTATGTTTGTATTTAACGGTGTTACACACAAAAAATTTCTTGAGGTCACAGAATTGTCAAACTTAGTGTTCACATCCTTCCTTTTTTCAAAGGTTTGAGTTTTTCCTTAAGCTTATAAATTATCATCAAAAGATCTTGATTCTTAGAACGCACATCACTGTAAGAATATGTATTTTGATTAGTACTTTCAATTAAGTCATTAACCTCATGTTTATGTTGATCCCGTGTTGCTATTATTGAATTGAAAAGCTTTTGATATTCAAGTTTTATATTTTCTCTTTCTTGAACAACAAAATCAACTTGAGTTTTTAGCAACACGTTCTCATCATTCAACTTTAACAACATTTACTTCTAAGAGATGTCACAAGCCATTTTCTCTTTTTTATGTTGTAGTTCAAGTTCAAAATCAATACTTTGAGCTTGTGATCGCTTGAAATCATTTTCAAGAATTTTGATTCTTTTGAGAAAATTGGCTTGGATATCTTTGGAGTCACTTGAAATTTTCTCAATTTCATTTTTTAACAACTCATTTTTTTGTTCTTCAATAGAAATCAACACACGGTCTCAGATTTCTCTAGTAGGACGCTTCTAAAAGTCGATCGATTTTGTTTTGAAAAATATTGTGTTTTAGTGATTGTTCCTCAACTTTATGTTCCGTTAATTCAAAAATATTTAACATTTTTTTGAAGTTCTTTCAAATCTTTCACAAAGATTCTGACATAAGAATTACATCAGTTTTATAAAATTCTCTCAAAGAATTTTGACTGTCAAATATTTATCTTCTTTGAGTATCTTCTAAAAGAGTGATATCAATATTGTCCCATAATGCAATAATTGTTGAATCCTTTTTTTCAAATATTTTTAACAATTTACTTTCGTTTGGCATGTTTGGAATTTGTAAATCTGACATCTCTTCATTTGACACAGATCATACATTAGAAGTAGAAGGAATTGAAAAATATGTTTGTTCAACAGAAAGGTCTTTTTGAGGAACAAATGTTTCATAAAGAGCATTTAATTTTCTATAATCCAGTTGAATCATTTTATTTCTCATTTTCAAGCGACTTTCTTCCGCATCCTCTAAAGTTTCCTCAGAATCAGGTGAATCAATTCTTAATTTAGTACTTTGAAGCATTTCACCATGATACATTTGAGATTGTGCTGCAATGGCTTTCTTGAGATGTTCGAGATTTTGATAACCCAGCCCAACTTTTAGAAAAGGATCATAAACTTTATTATGTATTTTTCCAAACATATAAATGGTTTGAATTGATTGGCCCATTTTAAAAACAATTCGATCATGAGAACTCAGTTTCTCTTAGAGATCAACAATATCTTCAAGATATCGATTTTATCGTTCTTTGAAAGCTTTTTAGCCAACTAGGTTTCATGTTAAATTATTATGTTTTCATTTTCGATTTTGGAAAAATCACTTTCAATTTTATATTTTTCTTTCAAAATTCTTTCAATGGTGTCTTTATCAGCACCTATTTCACATTCAAAATCATCACATGTTTCTTTATATTTTGAACATTGAACCGTTTTTGACTCAAATGTTTTGACTCGTTCCTTACACATCTCAAGATCCTTTTGTAGCAACTCTTTTGGCCTTTTAAGCTCATTGTTTAATTGTTTTTTATTTTCAGCTTCTCTTTGAACATTGTATGCCAGGATTTTAATATCACGATATAGATCATGAGTAGTTGAATCATGTTTAGCTGTTCCACCAATATTTTCCACATAAGGATCATTAAATACGATATTATAAACAATTTGGTAATCATCAGATGTGTTAATAATAGTTTTAAGTTTCCCATAATTCTCGTGTGTATGAACCCCTTTGGATATCAATTTATGTGAAGCATTTACCTCACTAACAACTTCTGCATCATATCTTGGCTTAGTCACAACGTTGTCATCAGCTGGTTGAATTCGTGCCATCCTGATTACTACAACAGTTAGATCTTCCAATGTTTCATCTCTATAAGAATTATTGAGCATGAAATCATTTTCTTCATCCTTAAGGTTGCTTCCAACTTCATCTTTCATGGCTAACAATATTTGTTCCCTAAAATATTTTGCATCACGAACTCTTGGTTTTTGATAATCATGAGCATAGTGGCCTTTTTCATTGCATTTATAACTCTAAACATTTGCCTTTCCCGGATTTGACTCAGTTTGTGGAACACGCTGAACACTCTGATTACTTTCATCATTCTGCTGAGTTAACCTATTTCCTACATTAAATGCTTGATTCCTGTTTTGTCTCCCTGCATTCTAATTACTATTTCCACTATATCCTGCATTCTTGGTTTGTATGTCAACTCTACCATCTTGAATCATAGCTTGATTCCTTGTGTTTGATGAATTACAAAGATAATTATTAGTAGGTGTAGAGAACTTCTGGGTGATTCTCGAGCTAATAACATCAGTACGGTTGTAAGCTTGTCTTCTTGAGAATCCCCTTGTAACTCCTCTTGATAATCTTCTTCATAATCAACAACTGATGAAGGATGTGTGATATAGTATGTTGTGGTGAATTAGAATAAGGACTTGCATGAGATTGTAACGAGTAAGCATTTGAATGAGCAATTAGGGCTAATGGATCATGATTCCTGGCAGCTCTCTTTGCCTTGGGTGCTTGAACATGTGGCTCGAATTGGAATAAGGAATCATATAACTAATCATATGAAACTACAGTCAATGTTTGGTTTTGAAAAATCATGGTAACATATTTTCTCCACTCGGGTTGCAAGCAATTATGAAACTTGGTGTTGATTGACACTGGTATAGGACAAACATCATTATGGTCCATATATTCACAAGCGTTGTCAAACTTTTATACACAGATTCTAACGATTCTCCTTCCTTTTCTACAAAATTGTCAAACTCATCCATGAGTCGTGAGTGTCTTACTTGATTAGTGACATAAGAACCATACATCAACCTTTTAATTTGTTCCCATATTTGCTTAGCATGTTTACAAGCATCCACCGAATTATAGATATCGTTAGGTATTAGCTTGAAGAACATAATTCATTACTCCCACATCAGCAGTGTATTGCTTCTTGTTTATCTTAGTAATTTTAGATAGTGGTTCAATTATCTGTTTCCCAGTATTATTTGGATCAGGAATCATTAGCCTCACATAAGGTCCTTTTTCAATTGAACGTCACATCCACTCCTCGTCTTCGAGCTTATTATCTAAAAACCTTCTGAACCTACTCTCCCATGGTATATAACTTCCTTTCTCAAGCATTATAGGTCTATCATTAGCTCCTGAGTCATCAAGAGTTTGTTGATTTGAAGCAGACATGTTGTGTCGAATGATTACAATGCAAACTTGGATCGTTTTAGAGATAAAGTGATGTAATCGTGAATTCCATGAGCAATAACAACTTTGTTTTGTATTACAACACTTTTAGTGATGTAACCTTAAAGATACGAAACCTTGATTTGTTTTCAAAGTCTAAGTAACACGAAGCTTTTATAAGAAAGCTCAATTTCTGAAAGTTAGAAGATACAAAACCTCTGAAACTATGTTACAAAACCCAAAGTCTGTGTTACAAAACATTTGAAACAGTGTTACAAAACCCAAAGTTTATGTTACGAAACCTCTAATATTGAGATACGAAACCTTCCAATACGAAAACTGAATTACGAAACCTTCAATTAGGAAAGCTGTGTTACGAAACCTTTGTTTACGAAACCAAGTCTTACGAAACCTAAATAGTATGAAACTGTTTCAAGACTGTAATACAAAAACTCTGCCACTAAACCTTGGAAATAAGAAACCTCTAAAATATGAAACCTTCGGTTACAAAACCTTGTTACAAAACCTTCTGTATGAAACTTGTGTTACGAAATCTTTGGAATACAAAACCAAGATCAAGTTCTTGATACGAAACCCTAATTACAAAACCACATAATATGAAAGCTCCACAGAATACGATACCAGACGGTTATCGAAAGCTCAAATATATGAAACAACCTATCATAAATTGCAATTTTCCCTTACTTTTGTAAAAATCAAGAAACCTCTACTTTCGTAAATGCTTTGCTACGAAACAAATAAGAAACTTATAAATTTGATTTTATGCTGTTTAGAGTGATATATCAATGTTATATTTTCAAATTTGCTAAGTTCTATGTTCCGAAAGCTAATTAACAGTTTTACGAAATCTAAATCTAGTTTTTGAAAGCTAAAATCACTTACGTATGATAGTTATTAAAAGCTCAACAAAGATATGAAAGCTCAAAAACTATTATACGAAAGCTAATTCCCGCCAAAAAATAGTTACCAAAACCTGATTCTTAGATTACGAAAGTTATCAGATGACTAAAAATAGTTTCTGAAACCTTTTTTCATCATTACGAAAGTTAAAAAATTCAGTTATTTTCAATCAAACTCAAATCTAAACAAGTATTTTTCGTAAACTAGTTATTAAATCCACAATTTCACGTTTCCAAAAATGATATGTTAGCATTTTACGATCAAAAACACATCAAATAGTAAGTCTAACACGTAACGTCTACAAAACTTACAAGTTTTCTTAGTTCTGAAAGCTCTATGATCGAAAAATCATACGATTAGGCTCGATTTGATACACGAAACACACAACAGATCTCTCCCGATGATAGATACCACTTATTATACGTCATGTTTGCACTATAGTATCATACAAAAGTTATAGGATTAGAGGAGAAGAGCTAAAGAGTATTTTTCATCAGTTTTAAAGTTTTCATTCTAAAAGGGAAAATAGAAATAGGAGGGAGAAGTGAAGTTACAAATGTAAAAACCTTGTATAAATACCCATCCTAGATGAGTATTTATACTTATTGCTATTTCTATTCTATTTTCCTAACTTTAGTCAAACCTTGATCAATTTTACTTAACTTTGACCAAGATAGACTTTATTACATTATAACTAATAATAAAAATATAAACTATACAAAGACCAATTCATTTAATAATAAACACTTTTCTTGAACCTAACAGTTTGTAACAAGATAGTATGGATATTTACTCCCTTCTTTATATATCCTTTAGTTTTCGTAACATGTTTGCAACATGTTAGTATTGATGTTTCTCCGTGTTGTCCTTTTGATCGTTAGTACGGATAAGTCCTTATGTTCTTCATTTGGTTCGTAATGTCTTTGCATGAATTTCTCTGGTACGTGTTTGTTTGACTGTTATTCTGATTATATGGTTCTTTGTACTTTCTTTCTCCTTCAAACAATAGATTTGCGTTATAGTCCTTACAGTATTTTGGAATACTTTTTGATATTACGATGTCCTTTGTTTGAATTACATATTTTATATTGATGTCGAACTAAAAAAATCCTTTAAATTATATCTTGATGAGGCTTGGTGAAAACTATTTTTTTAATTCATTTTATGAATACGTTGTGATACCGCTTTTATGTGAATGTCTCTTTATATTTATGAAAACTATGTTTACAATGATTTTTATGAGACAATGTGATACCGGATGACAGTCAAGACTATGTTTAAAATGATGTTTATGAATAAGATATGTTTAAAAATGATCTTTACAAATAAGATATGGAACTATTTTTTTTATACGCTTGATAAATTTTATTATGAAAAGTATGTTTAAAATGATTTATACGGGTAAGATGCGATACACCTTTTATATAACTATCTCTTGATTTTTTTTATTATGAAAACCATGTTTAAAATGATTTTTATAAAGATTATATTTAAGATGATTTTTATATTTAAAATTATTTTTTTATTTAAAATGATTTCCTTTGTTATTTTAAAAATGATTTTTATAAAAACATTATTTAGTTGGTTCTTTCGAGTAAAATCAATTATATAATAATTTTATCTTTCTCATTTATCAATCTTGATACATATCGTTATTCGATATGTGTTCCTTTTGTCTTGGTATGCTTTGTTGACTCTTTTGTTTGCGTTTCCTATTGGTATAGATATTCTATCCTTTCATTTAAGGATTCTTATGACATTTGATCTGCATCTATAAAATCCCTTATATGTTTTCTAGCCTTTGATTCGATATTCGTTTGCTACCCTATTCGATAGTAACCCTTAGAATTCGTTGATATATGGTATGTGCTTAATTACACATATCTTTGACATAATAAAACGAGCTTAAAAGACCAAAAACGGACATAAAAGGCCAAATATATGTTTGTTTTGCTTTGTATACTGTGCAGGTATCAGATATTCACTAAAGGACAAAAACAAAGCCAAAACCAATAACACCGAGCACGAGAATGGAAAGAGCGTGAAAAGTCAAAGCCGAAGACGTGTGCATCTTAAATGGGTCAACTCGCACCTAAGTTAATGGGCTGAGTAAACCAATTGAGCTTATCTATTAAATTAAAAGTCCAAATCCATTTAATAACCAAACAAGCCCAACAAAAGCCCAACCATAAACCCATTAAATCTGTTTGCACCATTAGTCCTTGGGGGTTTTCACCGCTAGTCCTTAAAGGTTTACACAGTTAGTCCTTAAGGACTTACACTGCTAGTCCCTGACTTTTACAACAAAAGCCCCTACAATCCTTACACCCTAACACCTATAGTCCTTAAACCCCTAACACCCGTTACAAATTAAACCCAATACCCCCAAAACCCTTTTCCCGCCATTATTACTATTCATCTATCACTTTCCCTAGACCCCTGCTCCAACAAACAAAACCCCATCACTATCCCTCAATCCCACACCATAAACTTCCAATTCCACCTTGGCAATCCCCTAATTTCTCATTGGCTGTTGGGGCAAGTTCTCAAGATTAAGGGCTCAGATTATACTACTTGGAGCCAAAGCAAAATGGATGGTTATGATAATAGTTTCGAGCTCACTCACACAAGAAACACACCTCTCATACCTCTCACAGAAGTAGCACAGTTTAAAGACCCAAGACCTTATTTCTTCTATAAATAGGACCTTGTGAGCCCATATGAGGATATTCAGTTTTCTTAGCTTATTAGAGTTAAAATTAGCTTATTGTAGTTTTTATTCAAGTCTTGTAACTGTTTTTAAGAATTAATGAAATTTGAGGTTTTTAAGTTCTAAAATTTCGAGTTTTTAAGTTCATGTTTCATTGTTGTTAAAAGTACTTTATAAGCTATCATAAGCTCTGTTTCACTTATATATAAGCTATTATACTTAAACAAGATAAACTTTTCCATAGTTTATAGTATTTAAGCATTTTCACCAAAAATCACTCAAAAAGCTAATGTGGATGACAAGCCAGATTTGGAAGGGCTTGTGGGTTTTACTAGCTTGTTTTTAAACAAGCTAGAGCTTGCAAACAAAGCGTCTTTATGCCCTTGTTTAAGCAAAGGGCTTTGTAAGTCTTCACTTTTCCATTTTATAGCTTATTTACTGTCTTGCTTATTTCTTTGCTTATTACTGTTTATTTATGCTTATTATTGCTTATTAATGTTGTTTATTGCTTATTTATGCTTGCTTATTGCTTATCTATCATTTAGTTATGTTTTAAGTTAAAACTGCCTATTTAGTTAAAATTGCTTATTTTCATTTGCTTATTTCTAGTGCTTATCTCTAAGTTCTCATTGCTAATTTGTGCTTAATATCCATAGCTCATCATTTGTTTTTGATAATCTAATCTTAATTCAATTTAGTCTAGTTTAAAAATGCTTTTTGTGAATTTAAAGAGGTGTTTGGCACAAGCAGTACTAACCCATGTTAGTACTGCTTGAGTCCCTTTTGACCAAAAATCCAATTTTGTTAAGCTCTTTTAAGGGGTTTAAATAAGTTGTCAAAGGTTTTTAAGGTCTAAAACTCATTTTCAAAGTTTTTTGTATGTGTGTTTTGAATCTGTGGACTTCTAGTTTATTCTGTCAGCTTATATGTTAGCTTCTTTAGATTTGCTTGTTAAGTGTTGTTTTTATGCTTATTTGTGGTCCTGTAATGCATGAGTTTAGGCCTGCATTTATTTTTTGTGTTATACCATAATCTGCCAATTTTGCTCTTTGTGTTCCTAGCATTTAGTTAAAAAAGTTCTTTTTTAATCATAAATTTAGGTGGGTTAGAATCTGTTTTAAGTTCTAAAATTGATAGCATAGAGTCTTTAGGTGGTAATCTTAATCTGTTTAAGCTTATTTGAGGTTTTAGTCATCTTTTACTAGCTTATTTGTAGGGCTGTAGTTTATGTCTTTAGCTTTTTTAAAATCTTTAAAAAAACCAAAAACATCCTTTTAACCTAAGCTGTCTTTTTCAAGGGTCTTTTTCTAGCTTGTTTAGTAAGCCAAAATGCTTAATTCTTGCTTATTTTAGATGTGGGTAGTATAAGCTTATTTTGTTTTGGGTTTTTAGCTGGTAGCTTATAGGTTAAGTCCTTCATAATCTAGCTTAAAAGTGATTCATTAGGCTGTTTTTTTGTTTTTAGTTAAATAGCTTATTCAGCTCTCAGCTTATTGTAGTGCTTAAATTGTGTTTAGTTTTGCTTATTAAGTTTGGATTAAAGTGCTTTGTAGCTTAGTTGGCCTCAGTTTGAGCTTATTTCAGCATATAAGTAGATCTAGTTAAGTTAAAAGCTTAAAAGCCCTTAAGTTTTTATCGAACTATGTCATTTAAATTTCATTTTTCTAGCTTATTAACTGTTTCACAGTTCTTAATTTTTTGCTTATTTGAGTTCCTTATAGTAGTATCTTTATCTGTTTTGAGCTTTTCGACCTTAGCTTATTGGTTTACTAGCTAAATTTTTAGCTTAAAAGTGCCCTTGTAGGCTGATCAATGTTAAATTCAACCCTTTATAAATATATAAATAAATAAATATAAATATATAATAAGGATCAAAATCCACAAAATCAATGAAACTAGAAGTAGTATAGAATATTCCCGGGTCGTTTATCCCCAACGAAGAGTGAATTGGAAAGTCGAGAGTTGGATTGACATTTGATGATTGAATGGAAGAGATTTGGATTGGATTTCTAAATCTACGGATAATTTAATGCAATCTACTCTAAAAATGAAAAAGTCACACAAAATTAAGCTAAAAACGATAACGGGAATCTAAAAATGTTGCCTAAAAACCTTAAATTTTCAAAAATTAACCTAAAATGATTTTTTCACTTTTAATAGACTCTATTTAACTAAAAAGTAGGATTAAAGAAAACTAGAACGAAAACGGAGTTGATTTGAGCTTTAAAACACAAAAAACGTGAACGGGAATGAATCGTGTTCTTTAAAAAATGGGATTTTGCAATTTTAACCCTACGGAAGCAAAACTAATTTTCCTAGAAACTATATGATAAAAGAAAATTTTCTAAAAAGAAATTATATTTTTTTGACTTTTTTATAATTTTTTATGAATTAAAAAAGATTTCGAAAAGAAAAATGAATTAAAAATACTAAACTAAATGGTAAAAATCTAGAAAAATGCACAAAAGTCCCAAACTATATGAAGCATGCAGGAAAAATAAGCTTAATGAAACAGCTTATCCAATAAGCCCAGAAAAGCTCAAATTAAGTTTCGAAGTGCTTATGAAAAGAAAAAGTGAAAAAGAGGGTAAGTATTTAATTTTCAAAATACTACCGGATGAGCTATTGTAGCAAAGTGGTTTGTGTGTGGGTGTTTAAAGCGTTGGTCGATGGGGTTGAGGTCCCGAGTTCGAGCCTCGGCTCACTTGGGGCTTCCCCTAATCCCAACGTTTTTGTTTTTCATCATTTTTTTTACAACTTTTTAGATAAGCTGAAAATAAGCAACTTTAAAAAAAAATTATAACTAACAAATAAGCACGAAATAAGCTGAAAAAGCTTGACAGAAGCTAAACTATACTAAGTTATAAAATAAGCTAACTTTTGGGCATTTTTAAGCACAAATAAGCTAAGAAAACTTGAGATAAGCTGAAACAGATAAGTGATAAGTGTTTAATTACACATATCTTTTACCTCTAAAAACGAGCTTAAATGACCAAAAACAGACAAAAACTGCCAAAT
>BQNB010044942.1:0-42086 GCA_026074375.1 Tanacetum coccineum
ACTTCTAGACAGTCGGATAATAGATAAGTGTAAAACAGGATTAGGGTATAATGTTATCCCACCTCCCTATACTGGGAATTTTATGCCACCAAAACCTGATTTAGTTTATCCTAGTCTAGATGATTTTGTTGATGTGAATGAGTCTGTTAGTGAGTTTGTAGTTAAAGAGCCTACTGTTGAGTCTAATGAACCTAAGACTGCTAGGAAAGAAAATGGAGCCCCAATTATTAAGGATTGGGTGTCTGAAAGTGAGGAAGAAGATGAGCCTAAGTTTCAAATAGTTAAGCCTAATTTTACTAAAATTGAGTTTGTTAAACCTAAAACTGATAGGAAACTTGTTTAGCAAATTAGGAAAGACACATCTAGAAGTCCTAAGGGAAACAAGAGAAACTGGAACCAACAGATGTCTCAAAAATTAGGGAATGATTTTGAGATGTTCAACAAAGCTTGTCATGTGTGTAGGAGTTTTAATCATTTAAAGAATGATTGCAATAACTGGTATAATAATGGAAGATTTGCAAAACCAGTTTGGACCAATGTTCAAAGGGTGAACAAACAGAATTTCTCTAAATTAACTCACCCCAGTCCAAAAAGGAACATGGTTCCAAGAAAAAGACCTAACCGGTACTGGCTCAATTTTCACTCAATACTTGCTAGACCCCGTTAATACCGTTCAACTAAGAAACAATGAGAATAAGCAAGACCCAAGAAAAATGTTATTAAAAATAATGCATAAACAACTTCTAGGATGGCCTTTTAGAACAAAATAACAACACTAGTAAATAGTAATTTCACTAAAAAGGTTAATACTGTTAAGGTAACAAAAGTTAATACTGGCAAGGCCAAAGCAGGTTTTGAGTGCCTGTAAAGGGAAACAAGGGAAATGCTGATAAGCCTCATTATGTTGGGTTTGGAGAACCAAAGCCATCAAACTATTTAGACCTGGTCACTAGAAACAATGTGTGCATCCAATGTCCTTTAAAGGATTTTACAATATTGAAGCACAAGGCAATATCCAGTTAGTAATGGCTTGGGTCCCCAAAAGAAACTAATTTTCCTACCATTATGTGCAGGCTAATCCATAACAAGATTTGAAGGATAAAGGAGTTATTGACAGTGGATGCTCTAGGCACATGACAGGAAACAGAACCTATCTTACAGATTATGAAGAAATTGATGGAGGATTTATTGCCTTTGGAGGTAATTCTAAAGGAGGGAAAATTACTGGGAAAGGTAAAATAAGAACTGGTAAATTGGATTTTGAAGATGTGTATTTTGTAAAGGAACTAAAGTTTAACCTCTTTAGTGTCTCATAAATGTGTGACAAGAAGAATAGTGTTCTTTTTACTGATTACCGTGTAATGTGTTGTTATGTCTTAAGACTTTAATAAACTGTTACAGTCATGTTTACTTAAAGTTCTAGAAAGGAGAACGATGTACGGAGTTGACATAAAGAAATGTATGTTCTTAGAGGAGGTCTCACGCTTGTCCCCCCCCCCTCTTTGTAAAGTGCCACACCAGATGAATCTAATCATTAGCTCTTAGGAGGGTTGGACATGTAAGAATTACAAAACAATGAATAAACTATAAGGGGAAACCTTGTAAGCATGTTTGACCATAAAACTTTTTAAAATTAATCAAACCTGTGTTTGTCTTGTCATAATGGAAAGCAACACAGAAGCTTCATGTAAAGACCAAACAGTCAGTTCAATCAGCCAACCATTACAAATGTTGCACATAGATTTGTTTGGCCCAACATTTGTAAAGAGTTTAATAAAGAAGATGTACTGCCTAGTTGTCACAATGATTTAGAAGGCTTAGTTGGGTTTTCTATTTAGTCCATTAAGGATGAAACTAGTGAAGATCCTTAAAACATTCATAACATCAAAGAAATCAAATAACCTTAGGTTAAAGTGATTTAGATTTGGACATTGGGAACTGCATTTTAAGATAGGGTCCTTGAATCAGTTTCTGTGAAATAGAAATTGTATAATGATGGAATTTATATTAGCTATGACTCTAGCAACAAATGGAGTAGCTGAAAGGAAAAATAGGACACTAATAGAGGCTGCTAGGACTATGCTAGCTAGATTTAACATTGCCAAACAACTTTCAGCTCACAACTTACCTGGGCTGAAGCAGTTAATACACGCTAGTTATTAGTCCAAAATAGGGTGTTAGTTTATCAAGCCTCACAAAAGAACCCCCTTAAGAACTTTTTCTAGGTAGAAAACATTCTTTGAGCTTCATGAGACCATATTGGGTGGTCCTGTTAAAATCCTTAATACCATAGTGATCACCTATAGAGAGTTTTATGGAAAATCTGAGAAGGGTTTCTTTATAGGATACTCTAACCAATAGCAAAGCGATTTCAGAGTATTCAACCTTAGACTAGGATATTAAGAGAACCAGCATGTTTAATTTAGGTGAGAATACACCTAATATTACAGGAAGGTTGGAACCTAATTGGTTTTTTGGATATAGATGCACTAACAAATTTCAATGACTAATAAAGTCCAGGTTTCTGCAAAGGAATCGATCTAAGGTACTGCAGGTACAAAAGCATCTGATGACGAGGTAAAGCTAGAGTGATATAGGTACCTGGCTAAAGGATTACATACTGCTTCCATAAAAAAAAAAAAAAAGTGGACTTCAATATCTACATTCTCTTCTAGTCCAAAGGATTCTCCTGATGCTGGATTCAAACCATCAGGGGAGGAGGAAAAGAAGGATGCTGAAGATCCAGGGAATGAAGGTGGTAACCCAAGTGAAGAGGGTGAAAGAATTAATCAAGAAAAGGATGCAAGTGTTAACAACACTAACAATATTAATACTGTTAGTCTAACTGTTAATGCTGCTAGCATAGAGGATAATGCTGTTGATGAGAATATAGTTTATAGATGTGCTGATGATCCAAATATACTCGATTTAGAAGAAATTGACAGATTTAGTGATGCTAAAAATGATGATTCAGGGGCTGGCATAAACAATTTGAATACATATCTTCCTAATTCCATCATGTTCCCTAACTAACAAGAATAACATAAGGATCCGTCCTCTAAATCAATTCAATTGGAGATCTACAATCAGGCTACTCAAACAAGCCAGATGACAAAGAATTGAGTATATGGTTGTAAGTACTAACTCTTAAACAAAGACCAATGCCATAAAGAGAACCACCTAATTGCTTGTTATTTCTTCATTTTATCACAAGAAGAACCCAAAAAGGTAGTTTAAGCACTGAAGGATCCAAGCTGGATAGAGGCTATGCAGGAAGAGCTTCTACAATTCAAGCTACAAGAAGTTTGGACTTTGGTAGAGTTACCTAATGGAAAGAGAGCTATAGGAACTAAATGGGTCTTCAGAAACAAAAAGGATGAAAGAGGTATTGTGATTAAGAACAAAGCAAGATTGGTTGCACAAGGGTACACACAAGAAGAAGGAATTGATTATGATGAGGTTTTTGCTCCTGTTGCCAGAATTGAAGCAATTAGGCTATTCTTAGCCTATGCCTCATTTAAAGACTTTGTGGTGTACCAGATGGATGTCAAGAGTGCTTTTCTTTATGGTAAGATTAAAGAGGAAGTCTATGTTTGTCAACCACCAGGATTTGAAGATCCAGACTTCCTTGACAGAGTATACAAAGTAGAAAAGGTACTTTATGGATTGAATTAAGCTCCTAAAGCTTGGTATGAAACCTTGTCAACTTATTTGTTGGACAATGGATTTCAAAGAGGAAAGATTGATAAGACTTTGTTTATCAGAAGGGACAAAAGTGATATTCTGATAGTATAGGTATATGTAGATGATATCATTTTTGGGTCTACAAAGAAGACGTTATGCACATAGTTTGAGAATATGATGCATAAGAAGTTTTAGATGAGTTCTATAGGTAAACTCACATTCTTCTTAGGACTGAGATTTTGAAAAATATTGGCTTTAGTGATGTTAAAACAGCAAGCACACCCATGGAAACCCATAAGCCTTTGCTCAAAGATGCAGATGGTGAAGACATAGATGAACACATGTATAGATCAATGATTGGCTCATTGATGTATCTTACTTCTTCAATACTAGATATAATGTTTGTTGTATGTGTATGTGCCAGATTCCAAGTTAACCTTAAAGTGTCACATCTTCATGCTGTGTGTTAGGAATTATGTTTTCCTGAGTTAGTACTGTTAGTGTTAGTTAGTTAGTACTGTTAGTATATATGTTAGTACTGGTAGTAGAGTTAGTACTGTTAGTAGTAAGTTAGTACTGCTAGCATAATATAGATAGTACCTGCTTAAGTGATATGCATAAGATAATATTAGGAAAAGATATTCATGTCACATTAATGTGTTTTGTAATCCCATTAGGGTTTCCTTGTTGATAAAAGGAACCTATGGCACTATAGTTGAAATAAGAGTTTTAGATAATATTTCATAAATATTCAAAGATAGTATACAGTAACTAGCAGATTTAATAGTAATCCAAATTTCTTTTTTTGTTTCATTGTTATTCTATTAGCAATATAGGTATTTTCCGCATAACTTATATTGTTCATAGTCATTGTTTCTCTTGTAATTAGTTTGGATCTATCCAGATTGGGCATACCAACCTTAACAGGCTAGAATATCATTCAGATTGGGATCTACAGTTTATCAGAGCATGTGAGAACTCTGAGTAGAAGAACCAAAAACACATCAGTTATAAACCTTTACCTCTTAGATCTATTCCAATGCATAGCAAAAGAATGAAAATCACCACCACCACCAGTAAACAACACCAACACAACAAGCCCTCTCACACTGTAAACCATTCAACTCCCTATTCTAAAGAAAGGTGATGATGACATATGGGCTATGAAAAATGGAACCTATTTTATTTGGCCCATAAAGACTATCCTAAATGGAAGTCATACAAAGAGTGAAATGGTCCTGTAAGTGTCTCACAGATACAATGACAAATAAAGGATTTTTCCTCCCAAAACTGCTGAAGAAAATTATAGTCCAAAGAAAGAGAAAGAAAAGTAAGGACTCACCTTCTTAAATATATATGGCTATACCAAAGACCATTTAGCAAAATTTTCACAAATGACTGAGCAAAGAATGAGGGAAGAGCTATCAAGATCCATATTATTGTGTTGGCAATGCATTGAATCAAAGAAAATGCAGAAAATTACATTCTGAAGCACAAACAATTTAAAGGCTTTTCTGTATCCAACTTATAAGGATTGCACAAAGGTTATGATAGGTTTCAGAGTCTTCTGAGTCAACTTGAGATTCATGGTGCAGGTGTCTCCACTGAAGATGCTAATCAGAAGTTCCTTAGGTCTTTACATTCTTCCTGGTCCTAAGTATCCTTAATTATGAGGACCAAGCCAGGAGTGGACAGTCTCAGTTTTGATGATCTCTACAAAAATCTTAGAGTTTTTGAGACTGATGTTAAAGGCTCTACTAGATCACATCTCAGTACAACAGAATGTCGCTTTTGTTTCTTCTGAAAGCACTAGCAGCACTAATGATGTTAGTACTGCTTATGGTGCTACTTACTTCTCTGGAAATATCAATCTCAGTATCCCATAATTGGATCTTGAGGATCAGGAATAGATTAGATGAGTTTGATTTAAGATGAAATGGATTTGGAAATGGCAGTGTGCCATGATTTTCCATGAGATTGAAGAAGTTTTATAATAAGATAGGGAGAAAGCAGCAGTTTGAGATGCCAAGGAACCAGTTGGCTTTGACAAGACCAAAGTCGAGTGCTTTAATTGTCACAAGACATGGCACTTTGCTAGAGAGTGCAGATCAAAAAGGAATCAAGATATCAGAAGGAGAGAGTAGAGAACACAGATATAAAGCAGAAAGACAATAGAGGAGATCTTGAAATAGGAGAAGCCTAAAGCCTTATGGTAACTCTTGATGGAGATGGTGTTTTGATTTGGACTGGTCATGTAGAAGATGACAAGAGAACTCTTTTCTTTGATGGGTTACAACCATTCAGGCTAGACATTGAGGAACTCTTGTTCTAAATAGAAAATTGGGAATCATATGATGCTAAACTTAAAAAAATTATATGATGAACAGAGAGAAAAACTTGTTGAGGCTAGTAATAGAAATAAAATCCTATACACTATCTTTAGCTAATGTAGAAAGCACAATTAGTTGTCATCAAATAATCAATTAGCTATAAAGAACAAATTAGGGTTTATGAAAATTGATATTAGATGATAAAACAGATGAGCTCACAAATCATAATAAACTATATAGAAGAAGCTTAAAAGAAAAAGAAGAATTGAAAACTAAACTAGAAAAATGGCAAAATTCTTCTAAAAGTCTTAATAAACTGCTTGATAGTCAGATGAGTGTTAAAGAAAAAATTGGTCTAGGTTTTAATGAACAAGTAAAAGAGAATGAATTGTATAATGAAGCATTAATGAGTGTCTTTGATAGTCACTCTAGTGATATTGAAGATGCTCCTGTGTATGATAGATTTGCAAAAGTTGAAGGAATGCATGCAATGTGATTTTGGAATAGATGAGTCACAGTTTACATATGGTCCAAAACAGTCTAAAACTAGTGAATCTGATGCTAAGACCAGTGATTTTAACTCTTATGAATCCAATTCAAGTGTAGAAACACTTGAATCTTTGCCTGAACCAGTTGTCATTAAACCCAAAGTTGTTAGTCAACCTAAAGTTTGGTCTGATGCTACTATCCTTGAGGATTGTAAGTCAGATAGTGATGATGAATATGTGGTTCAACCTTCAAAAGAACATGAAACACCTAGTTTTTCTTTTGTTAATACTGTTAAGCATGTAAAAACTCCTAGGGAAACTATTAAAGAACAAAACACAAGTAATCAAGTCCAAAATTTAGACAAGAAGACTGGAATGGTTTAAAGCCAAAAAGCTGGGTTTGGGATATGGTTTACTAGAAAGGCATGTTTTGTATGTGGTAGTTTTTAGCCATCTTAGTAGAGATTGTGAGTTTCCATGAGAAAAGAATGGCTTAAACAGTTGAATTGAACAAAAAAAGAGTAAGGGAATCTAGGTCCAAACAGGGGAGAATAAACCAGTATGGAACCATGAGCAAAGAGTAATCACCAAAACAAGTTGCTCCATAGCAGTTACTGAATTAGAACTGGCAGATTTCCAGTTTAAATACTGCTAGACAAAATTTTAACTAGTCAAGCATATCAACTAGTGCTGCCAGGAAACTAATTCTGTTCGATCCATTGTTAATTAATGTTAAAACCAAGACCTATTTTTAATAACAAAACTCATTCACCTATTATAAGGCTATTTAATAGAACATCCAGCACGAAGAACTGACTTTTCAAATCAAAAATAGTTAAGACACCTAGAGACAAAGGCAGTTAGTGGCTGTTGGGGTTCTAAAGGGAAACTGCTGTAAGTACTTTAGTAGGATTGTAATTAGAGATTCTAAAAGGCATTATTAAAATAAATTCTCCAAATACAATGGTGGATCAAACTCTAGAAAATGTGTTAATTTTGAAGATCCACTAGGCAGACCCAAGTCAAAGATTGCTTGGGTCCCTAAGAGAAACTAATTTCTCTTCTTTAATGTACAGGATGATCCACAACAGACTTTAAAGGCAAAATGGCAGGTTGATTTGTTGTACCGAATGGAAAATGATTTTTAGTTCACAGATGGAGTTTAGATGATGTGATAATTCTTTGAGGTTCATTCTGTTCTTTGGAATGAGGATTGAGAGCTCCATATGGTACTAAGTTAGTTAGTGCTGCCCGTTTTGGTTTAAGACTGGAAGGCAAAAAAGTAGTACGTCCAGGACAAACTTAGTACTCTTTCTCATACTAGCTTCAGCCCATGCAAACCTTAGTAATTATAAGTTAATACCGTTAGAAACAGGGGAGATAGGGATGCAAAGTGTAAAATTGCAGTTTCTTCGCCATTGGGTTTACTTGAAACCAATATAAACCATTCTCAAACACATCACTTACTCACCTAATCTCTCTCCCTTGCTTTCATATCACAAACCCTAATCCCTCTAATCATTGACGATCATCAATTACATCTCCATTGCAACTCTCGTATCTTGCCCTAAGCATAATATGGTTGCTTGTTTGGAGAAAACTAAATGGAATGCTCAATTCCATGAGAAATAGTGTACTCTTACCCTAAGCTCGATTTACTACTCCCTCACTCATAAATCCTACTGTCACGTACTTTCCCTTATTAACAGTTTTGGAACACTGCTTCTTCTAAAACATTCAATGATGTGTATTACATTAATGCCAAAGTTACTGGCAAAGGACTGTATCAGAAGTTTTGAAACAATCATATTAGAAGTAATCTTCTATTTCATGATGTGGATGAAAATTAATTGTCTCAAAAAATTAAGAAATTTATGATAAAACCTTTAATTGATGGGTAAAGGAAGAGCTTAACAATTCTTACTTTCAAAAAATCTCTCGAGGAGAGCCCATACTGTGAATACCTTATTCATACCCGAATTCACAGCTTAGTTCAAAAAGTACATTTCTTGGATCAATTTTTCCCAAAAATAATGCAATTCTCACTATTTGCTTAGCTACAGATAGAAAATTTAATTTTTCTAAGATGATTTTTGAGGGTATGATTAGGAACTTGGATGCTAAGAAGCAATTCTAATGTATCCAAGATTTGTTCAAGTGTTTTTAAATAACCAACTTTCAAACCTACGTGCCCCTTTGGATAACCTTCCAAGTAGCCAGTCCTTTACCAAAAAAGTTTTTCGACTAAAATGGCAAAGCAAGGATTCCGACTTTTAGGCATGTTACACCTTTATTTCCTAAAATGTTGTCTCAAGCATTAGTAGAATGAGGGTGCAGGTTTAGTAACACCAACTGAACCCCAACCACAACCCTCGACCTACTCAACCTAGTAAGGATAAACCAACCCCCTGTGCTGAATCATCATATAGACCCCATGGCACTACCCATCCCTATAGACTCTTAGAGTAATGATGGGAGTAATAGGGTTGTCAGGTTCATTCATCCTAATGATAGACCTTCATTCAGGTGGTAACAAATCTGAAAGGAGCTGAGGGTGGACTGAACCTACATATTTACATAACACTTGTACTTTGTTGTCTCAATAGGTTCTTGATCTATAAAAAGCTAAAGATGCTCAAGCTAATAGAGATGCTTTACATTAAAGAAAATGAATTAAAGAACTGGAGAAGAAGTTAAGCTAGCATCTCACACCACACAAGCATGGTTAAAGAGTGTGCAAAAGGTTAACTATGAAGAAATGGATGGGAAAGAAGGAGTCTATGATCCAAATAAGGGAGTAAATGATCAAATCAAAACCAACTCTGTTGCCTTTGAAGAATCATGATGATTATTAAGCTCAACATGTATGGACTGACATGGAAAACAGAGGAAAGCTGTTAATGATGGGAAGCACAACAATAAGACTAGGGCATAATTTGGTATGTGATACTAAAGTAATTGCTGAAGACAATAGTAGTGGTAAAAAAGGAGTAGCACCGATGCGTAACTTGCTAATGCTAGAAGTTAAACAGCTAGGCCAGAAGTTCCACTGTAATGTACCTTATTTAGTACTGTTGCTGGATGGTAACTATTAGGTTACTTGCAGATCCTGAAGTTAGTGCTGATGACCTAGAACTCCTCGTTACAACAACATGTATCTTGATGTAATAAGATATTACGATGGCTCCAAGACTTGTGATAAAGAAGAAAAGAAGAGAAGCCAAGGAAAAAGGAGTGTCATTTAAATAATGTTGAAGATTTTTCCAAGACCTGTAAAGATCAATAACTACACTCAAACCACTTCCATCCAATTGAGTCCTCAAGACAAAGGAAATGGTATCCCTAGTTGAGGAAGAACCGTCAAGATAATAAGAAAAGATCAAGGATAGATCATATTGAGAGAGATGAAGAATTGGGCTCACAAGCTACACGAGGAAGAATTGGCTGAGAAGTGCAAGAATACAAGAGAAAAAGGCAGCACAAGAAGAAGCTTCCTATAGTTTTGCTAAATGGAAAATGCTTGATGAGTCTAAGCAGGCATTGATGTTGATAGCATAGTTTAACAGCCAATCTCCAACAGGAAGATAAAGAGAGGAAGTACAAATTGAAAGAAAGGAGCAAAGTTCCTTGGCTAAACAACAATTGTGCTGCATACAGAAAATTCAAGCTGCATAAAAGAGCTTCTAAATAGAAGTAGACCACCAACTAAATCTCAACTAAGGAATTTGATGATAACATATCTGAAGAATATGGGTGGTTACAAACACTCTCAGCTGAAATCAAAGTCATTGGAAGAAATCCAAGCTATGTATGAAGGACAGAAAAAGAAAATTGATGACTTCAAACTTATGGATTCAAATGATGCCGTAAAAGATTAGTAAAAGGCAGAATAGCTGTGAAGATACTTCAAAAGAATGGAAGATGTCTCAAAGAACCCGACATTACAAATATTAAAAGTAAGCAAAAGGAAAGATGCAAGAGAAAGAGTTTCAGTGTTACAAGGAATAGGAAAAGGAGGTGTCCAAAGAATGAACAAGAATGTCTAAAGAGGAAGAAGAACAGAGTCAGACCTTGAGAAAATGAAGATCTAAAGACTTCTTTGAAAATAGTTCCAGATAAAGAAGGATTAATAGATTATGAAGTCCTGGAGAAGAGATTTCCAATTATTAACTGGGAATCAAAGTTCTATCATTATGATAGACATGGAGCAGAGGGTATCTACTACAGGATCTTTAGATCTAATGGAAGCTCTAGATGGATTAAAACCTTTTCTGAAATGGTGACAAGGTTTGATAGGCTAGATCTTTGTAAGTAGTTATAATAACCTGGTGTGATTTAAGAAGCTTTGATACGAATTACTCCATAAGTGTTGATCTATGTTCATGGGGAGATTTAAGGACAATGTTTGATGCAAATGCAGAAGATGAACTCTGGCAGAATCAAGAAAGATGGAATCTTAAGAGCTGGAATTTCTATGAGAATTGTGGGGTTCATACTTTGACAATAGAAGATGGTATTGAGATTTATATGCTTGTAGAGAGGAAATATCCACTCATAAAAGAAATACTTGAGAGGATGATGTCTTTGAAGTTGATAGCTGAGTCTGCAAGTGATCGTGCTTATGATCTGCTTAGATTCATTCAAAAGCTGCAAATGCAGAAGATGAACTCTGGCAGAATCAAGAAAGATGGAATCTTAAGAGCTGGAATTTCTATGAGAATTGTAGGGTTCATACTTTGATAATAGAAGAAGGTATTTGAGGATGTATATATTCTTGGTATGAGGAAATATCCACTCATAAAAAGAACTACTTGAGAGGATAGAATGAAGACATGGAAGTTTGATAGCAGAGTCTGCAATTGATCGTAGCTTATGATCTGCTTAGATTCATTCAAAAGCAGATTGATGAAGCTGGAAGCCATGATGGAGAAGAGAAGGATCTTTAAGTGTTGGTTTCATCACCACATAACAAATGGTCATCAGTTCACCACGTCTAACAAACATCAAGAACGGGCTAGTCCAGAGCAAACGGCTCCTGGTAAAGACTTCTCAAATCTATTAATGGGTGATAGTTTGCCAAAAACTATATGGTTCTCAACTCATCATGCTTCACAGTAAAGAGTTGGCTAGTCCAAAGCAAACGGCTCTTTCTTGTTAAAGACTACTCAAATTTCCGTTGATAAAAATTGATAGTTTACTCAAAAAAATATGGATATCAATGCACCAAGTATGTTCACAATGAAGCATTGCTATTCCAGAGCAAAACGTAAAACGGCTACTGGTAAAGAAACACAAATCCGTTATGCCCCCCCCTTGTTAGTTTTGCCAAAAACTACAAGGCCAACTTAGTTGGTATTACTGTGTTGCTGAGTTGCTGAGATACTATAAAGATGACAAAAACTAGAAGCTAAAGAATTTCAAGATTACAAAGTAACAAGAGGAGCTCACGTTCATCAAATAAAATATTAAAAGAGTAAGCAGTGTGTTTGGATACATCCTCTAGGTTTTCAAGAAGCTCAAACTGAAGAAACATGAAGGTTAACAAGTGAACATCATGTTTAGGGGAGGATTGTTAGGAATTATGTTTTCTTGAGTTAGTACTCGTATGTGTTAGTTAGTAGCGACTTAGGCCACGATATAATGTTAGTAATGGTAGTAGAGTTAGTGACTGTTAGTAGAAAGTTAGTACTGCTAGCATATATTAGTTAGTACTATGCTTAAGTGTATATGTGCATGAGATATATTAGGAATAGATATGCATGATCACTTAACGCGTTTTGTAAGCCCATTAGGGTTTTCTTGGTGTATAAAAGGAACCCTACGACACTAGTTAGAAATAAGAGTTTTAGATATAAGTTTCACAAATATTCATAGTTAGTATTCTATAACCTAGCAGATTAATAGTAATCAAAGTTCTGTTTTATTCATTATTCTTCTTAGCAATATAAGTTAGTTTCCGCATAACTTATATTGTTCATAGTTATTGTTTCTCTTGTAGTTAGTTTGGATCCATAAAGATTGGCTACCATCCTTATCAGGCTAGAAAGATCTATTCAGAATAGGATCTACATTGTGAAAAGAATTTTTAGATATCTTAAAGGACATCTAAACTGGGCCTGGTTTGATATCCTAAGGATTTACTTTTGATTTGTGGCATATCTGACAGTGAACATCAGGAGCAAGCTAAGAACGAGGAAGGTCCCACAACAGGAGGTTGTCCAATTCACTAAGTGGGCAGATGATTTCCATAATCAGTGCAGGAAGTAGACTGTGGTTGCTAATTCCACAACAAAGGCTGAATATGTAGTTGCTTCAAGTTGTTGTGGCTAAGTGCTTTGGATTCAAAATCAATTACTTGATTATGGGTATAACTTTATGCATACAAAGATCTATATTGATAATAAGAGTACTATATGCATAGTTAAGAACCCTGTTTTTTATTAAAAAACAAAGCACATTAAGATTAGACATCACTTTAAATCAGAGATTCCAATGAAAATGTAGCTAATCAAATGATCAAGATTCGATTACTAACAAGAATGTTATAGATTTTCTTACAAAAGCATTTGATGTAAGTAGATTTCAATATCTGATTGCCAGTATTGGAATGCTAAATCTTTAAAGTCTTGATTATGAAAATGGTGAGAATAAAAATAGAAAGAGAGATGTGTGATAAAAACAGACAGAGTGATTTGGTGAGTAAAAGAATTGAGAGAATTTGTGAGCTGAAAAACAGAAAGAGAGTTGAATATAGCAAAAATAGACAGAGAGAATTGTGAGCTAAAAGAATTGAGAGAAATCAAAAATAGACAGAGAGAATTGTGAGCTAAAAGAATTAAGAGAAATCAAAAACAGACAGAGAGAATTATGAGCTAAAAGAATTGAGAGAAATCAAAAACAGACAGAGAGAATTGTGAGCTAAAAGAATTAAGAGAAATAAAAAACAGACAGAGAGAATTGTGAGCTAAAAGAATTAAGAGAAATCAAAAACAGACAGAGAGAATTGTGAGCTAAAAGAATTGAGAGAAATCAAAAACAGACAGAGAGAATTTGTAAGTTAAAATATTAATTTGATGATGAAAATGCTGATTAGAAAGGAATTAGAGTTAATGCTGGTGATTCAAAGTTAATGCTGCTAGGCATAAACAATACTTGCTTGCAGAGACAATTAATGTTTCCTTAAGGCATAACGGTATTACTGCTGGTTGTAAGTTAATGCTGCTAGGCTTAATTTACTACTGAGTTACTACTGCTGGGTTACTTACTACTGCTAGTTGAAAGTTAATGCTGCTAGGCATAACTTACAACTGCTGGTGAACGTAAAGCTACTAAAGGAGTTTCATAAATACTCGATAAAGGGTTTCATCAATATTTAAATCGATTTCAATATTTCAAATACTCCTAAACATAAAACCTTAAAACTCAATTTTCATTCTTTCAAATCATCAAAACCCAACACAATGACGACCCTACCGTTTGCTGACACACACAATTTAGTTGCATTTTTGAATAAACCCGGTGTAAGTGAAGGGTTTGAACAAATTGTTAATTTTCTCAATGCAAGTACTATAAGATATGCTTTAACCGTTTATCCTACATTATACACTTCGTGCATTCAATAATTCTGGACTACTATCAAGGTGTGAAAACAGTTACTTGGTGGAATTCAGTTACAAGCCCCTATGGATGGGAAGGAAGATTATCAACACTGAATCCGCGACAATAAGGATAGATCATACCAGCAGAAGATGCGAATTTATTGATTGTCTACCCAATGCTGCTATTTTTGAACAGCTTGAGCTAATGGGGTATGAAAAACTGTCACAAAAACTTACTTTCTATAAGGCATTCTTTTCTCCACAATGGAAGTTTCTTATTCATACAATTCACAATGGCCTCAGTTCTAATACAAGTACATGAAGAATTTTAGTACACTATAGCTTCTGCTATAATCTGCCTAACCACAAAAACCAAAAGTTTAAACTTTTCAAGTATATTTTTGATAGTATGGTGAAGAATATGGATAAAGAGAACTAAATTTTTAATGGTAATCCACTATTATGTACAAATGTTTTAGGAATCAACAAGCTGGTGATATGTCAAATGATAAAAGGATTTATGTTACACCCTCCCATACTAATAAGGTTTTTAGGAACATGAAGAGGGAAGGGAAAGGTTGTTCTGGAAGAATTACACCTTTATTTCCAACCATGATGGTACAAGCTCAACAAGAACAAGGTGAAGGTTCGGCAATTCCCAATGATCCCCAACACACACCACCATTACTCAACGCATTTATCAATCTTAACGCCCAAAAGAATCATAAACCAAGAAGCCCAAGAAGAAGGAACTCATATACCTCATCTCCGTGTTCCCTAGTAGACAATATATTCCGATGAGGTGATTAATAAGGAGAATGTACCTAGACATTCCAATGATCCACTTCTCAGTGGTGAGGATAGACTGAAACTTGAAGAATTGATGGCACTATGTACCAACTTACAAAACATGGTTCTTGCTTTGGAATACACAAAGACCACTCAGGCACAGGAGATTGACAGCTTAAAAAGGAGGGTCAATAAGCTTGAGAATAAGAAAAGGTCAAGAACTCACGGGCTTAGAAGATTGTACAAGGTTGGTTTAAATGCTAGGGTTATATCCTCTAAGGATAGAGGTTTGGGTGAGGAGGATACATCCAAACAGGGGAGGAAAATTCATGATATTGATGCTGATGAAGACATCACCCTAGAGAATGTTCATGATGAAGATATGTTTGATACAAATGTTTTTAATGGTAAAGAAGTGTTTGCAGGACATGATATGGCTGAAAAGGAAGTTAGTACTGTTGATCCAGTTACTACTTACTGCAGGAAGTAAGATTACACTACTGCTAATTTTGAAGTTAGTAAATCTCTGCCAGTTCCCACTGCTTGCTACAATAAGCTACTGTATAGGCTCAAACACTGGCAGAGTTGAAGAGTGTAAGACCCAAGACAAAAGGGGTTGTTATGCAAGAGCCAAGTGAAACAACAACAAAAATTCCTTCAAAGGATAAGGGTAAAGGTATAATGGTTAAAGAACCTTTAAAGATGAAGAAGAAAGATCAAGTCCTTTTTGATGAACAAGAAGCTATAAGGCTACAAGATCAATTTGATAAGGAAGAGAGGATTGCAAGAGAAAAAAAGAAGCCAATGCTGCCTTAATTGCATAATGGAATGATATTCAGGATAAGGTTGAGACTGACTATGAATTAGCTCAAAGGCTGCAAGCAGAGGAACAAGAAGAGTTGACAATTGAAGAAAAGTCTAAATTGTTTCAACAACTCTTGGAGAAAAGGAGGAAGCACTTTGCAGCTAAGAGAGCAGAAGAAAGGAGAAATGGACCACCTACCAAAGCTCAACAAAGAAGTATCATGACTACTTATCTGAAAAACATGACAGGATGGAAGCCTGAAGATTTGAAGAACAAGTCCTTTTTGTTGGGATCTCAGATTTGATGATTACAAAATTACATATGCATAAATGAAGACGAATGAAACAACAAGGGATTAATATGACACTTTGGTATTCTACATATGGAAGAATTAAAAGCTGGAAGATTTCCATGAAGATAAGCATTGAAAAGTCAAAGATTATCAAAGATAAAGGAAGGTTTTAATTAGTTTTAATTAACTTCCTAATACAAGATTAAGTAGCATCCGATGTAAGCTAGGTATTTCTTGTAAACCTCTATATAAAGGGTTATTAGAGGATCTGTTTTAGAATATCCATCTAGTTAGATCTCTCCAATGAGAGTCTAATAGTTAGTAGATAGTAATAGATGTATTATAGACATCTATGTATTAGTTAGTATAGCTCCAAGGATCATTTGATCTTGGGGATATAGTGAATAAAGAAAACCTTGAAGTAACATTGATGTTCCTTATTATTCAGCTGTGCATTATCAATCATTGTTATTATTATCCTAGATGAGCAAAACGATTCTCAACATGTGGTATCAGAGCAGGTTGCTCTTGATATCTAGGATCATACAAGGTTTTTAAAGAAACCCATAAACCCTAATTTTCAAGAATTCGTTTGTGGTAAAAAGTTTTATGGGGTTTTGAAGTTTATTTGATATAACAATGATTATAATTGTCCTCTCTACCTTTTTCGGTATGCAATACAATTATAAATCATTGTTACTATTAAGGGTTTCTTGGCGTAGGTGATTGATGATGGATCTGGTTCGTTATTTGTCTACATATATCTGATCTCGTCATTAGTGTTACAAGAAGTTTCAAGGCTGCTCGTTATTGTTTGTCGCTGTCCTTTGATGATCTGATGTTTTCTTGCACATCCTGGTATTTGTCTTGTAATAAACATTTGGTGTAATTGGTTTGTGATTCAAGAAGCTGCTGTTGTCTCATCTGCTTATGATTGTGTGCGTGAGGGTATATGTGAAAACCTTAATTCGTGTGGGTGATGACTGATTGATTATGATGTCAACAACAGCAGCAGCAAAACATACATGATGTGGCTATATGATGCAACTTAAAACCCTAATTCGATAAAACCTTAATCAGATGCGCTTCAAGTTTTATATTATTCTGATCAATGAGGTTTACGAGGGCAAGATCAAGCCAACTTTGATTATCTAAGGTTGATATTCCATTACATTCTGATCTGCTACTCGTAATATTGATGTTTGTTATGGAAGAGCAGCAGCAAGAAGATAATTTAAGCAGCAAAGAATGTGTTTTTGTGGATGTTTGGAAGTAGAACAAAGAATAAGTGACACTTTCTTATTGAACATAGTGTCGCTAAAAGCAATAGGAGGAAGGAAGTTTATACTGCTGCCTTATGTTTGTTAATACTGCTTTTATGTATTAATCCTGCCTTTGTATTTTTTTATGCTGCTGTGATTTGGTGTTGCTCGACAAATTTGGGCTTTATTGATGCTATTGGTTCACGTGTGTGGGATTTGAATAATGAAAGAATTGTTATAATGTTCGAATTCAAGGGTTCACGTGTACTATAAAAGAAGAAATTTATGAAAAAGGTACTGTTTGATCATGCTTTATACTATTCGAGTAACAGAGTATGCATGGTTTCAACTATTTTGCACATGGAGTATTATGTTACAACTGTTAGGCTTAATGGAATGTGGGCTTCATAATGTTTAATGCTGTCAAGCAAGAAAGTGATATTACTTTAACTGCTTGGGCATAGTACTTAGTACTGTTTGAAAAACGTTTGTACTGAACATAAAACTTTATGTTGCTTCAATGATATATTTATGTTGCCAATACTAGAAGAACAGGGATTAATCACGAATGTTGGTTATGATTGTGGTTAATGATATAGGATCTGTAAAAGAGATCTATTCGTTAATGATTGCAGCTGTTGATGGGCTATACATTACTACTATTGGGCTTATGAAGCACTATGAAATTCGAATGGCATAAGCAACATATATTATATCATAATGAGTTAATAGTGCTCGCCAAGGTTAATACTGCTTGTTGAAGCAGTTTGTACCGTTAGTGTTATCCGACATAGCTAGTTTGTACCGCTAGCTTTATCAGATATCGGGTGATACACGTTGTTTGGTTTTTGGATGGTTTTGGATCTCGGACAGAACTGGAATTATTTCACTTTATTCTTATTTGATTTATGCTCGTATTTTTGGAGATTATTTAAAGAGGTGATTACGAAGACAATTGAATATTGCTTATTTGATGTTGTAGTTGGGTTTCACAGGTGCGTGTCTTATCATATCTTAAAGTTGTGGTTGGCTTTTAAGATAACTTGTTCGTGCTTAAATGGTGTGACGAAGACTTGTCAAAATCTAGCAAAAGTGTGTGATTTTTCTTATAGGTGCTTAATGCTCACATTTGCTATCACTTAGTATGTGTCTCATAGAAGATGAGGATTTTTGTCAAGAGGTTACGGTCTACTTATATTTCACATATTTATTTATAAGTTCGACGTTACGTGGATAGTGCAAGACATAAGACACAAGTTTGGGAGATTCAACTTCTTCATCAAATTCATTATACTCAGTTTTCTTCATCAGTGATCACTACATAGAGCCTACATAGTTCGGGATTTAAGAGATGGTAAACATATTGGTTTCAGGGGAAGCTTATTGTTTAAATGTTTAACCATCTACATGCACCACTTGAGGGGAAGTGTTTCCAAGTTGCATATTTCAGAAGCCCCTATTGGATGATTACAAAAAGGGGAAGAAGACTACAAGATATATGATTTGCAGCTTATTTATGTGTGGTGGCATGTTCAAGAAGATCTTAAGTCAAGGGGAAGCTTTGAAGATTGTTTCATTCATAAAGATTGTTTTTGGTATATCAAATAGTGGGCAGTATTTTTGGGATCTCATATTTGATGATTACAAAATTTCATATGCATAAATGAAGACAAATGAAACAACAAGGGATTAATATGACACTTTGGTATTCTACATATAGAAGAATTAAAAGCTGGAAGATTTCCATGAAGATAAGCATTGAAAAGTCAAAGAATATCAAAGATAAAGGAAGGTTTTAATTAGTTTTTAATTAGATCCTAATACAAATTAAGTTTAGCTTCCTATGTAATCTAGGTTTTCCTTGTAATCCCTCTATATAAAGGTATTAAAGGCGTCCTGTTTTAGACTATCCATCACAGTATATCTTCTCCAATGATAGATCTAATAGCTTAGTAGATAGTAGTAAAGTATTAAGACACTATGTATTAGTTATATAGCTCCAAGGAATCATGAATCTGGGGATATAAGAATAAATAAAACCTTGAAGTAACATGATGTTCATTATTATTCCGTGTGCATTAACAATCATTGTTAATATTATCCAAAGATATCAAAACGAATCTCCAACACTTTTAAATGATTCAAGAGTTATTTGATAAACAATTAAAGGGTAAAACACATTGTTTGATTGGATAAAAAAACTGGTGGGAGGTAGTGAAGTAAGAGAAGAAGGCAGTGAGACAAGAGAAGAAAGTAGTTCTAAAAGAGCAGGTGATGAGCTAGAACAAGAGCCTTCAAAGAAACAAAAGATGGAAGATGATAAACAAATGGTTGAGCTTCAATAGAAGGAGAGTCAAACTTGATGAAGAGAATTAATGCTATACCTTTAGCAACTAAGCCTCCAACATTGTTGAATGGAAGATCATTAAAGGAAGGAAATATTGGCTACTTCAAATCAAAGAGCTTATGGAAATTTCCAAAGAAGGTACTCATCAATGGATTTAGATGCATAAACTTTAATAGAGAATATTTGTAAACTCTGTGGAAAATAGTACAAGCAAAGCATGGATATAACCAAGACCTAGAAGGAGGGATATGAGAAGTAATATGTGGTGATCTTACAGACCAGATTGAGCTACAAATAGAAATATATGGTGAGGAATCTACTTGGAAACAAAGTGTTGATTTAGAAATTATTTGATTCCTATGGAGTACACTTTGTGAGGTTTCAAGACATGCATATCTTTATGTTGGTTGAGAAGAGATATCCCCTTACACCAGCAACAATTACACAGATGCTGAATAGGAAGCTTCAAACTAATCATTGCAATGAAATGTGTTATCAGCTTCTTAAGCTTATGACAAAGTAGCCCAAGAAACAACGAAGTGTTTGGAAGCATCCTCCTGGTGATTGATGAAGCTTTTAATAAAGAAACTTGATGATTTTGAAGACAAATATCAAGTTTAGGGGAGGATTGTTAGGATTAAAAGCCTTCTTGAAGTTACTGCTATTAAGGTATTAGTTACTACTGCTAAGCATAAATTAGTGTTGTTAGTAATCTTAATGAAAAATATGCTAAGTAGTTAGTACTGCTAGTTACTACTGCTAGTGTAAGTTACTACTGCTAGTGTAAGTTACTACTGCTAGTGTATATTACTACTGCTAGTTACTACTGCTAGTAATGTTAGTACTGCTAGAGTAAAGTTAGTACTGCTAGTGTAACTTAGTACTGCTGGTGAAGATTGAAGAAAACTTTCTAAGTAGTTAATGCTGTTTGTACACAGTTAGTGTTGCTGGTACAAAAGTTACTACTGTTGGTGTTGAAAGTTAATGCTGCTGGTATAAAAGTTACAACTGCTGAAAGATTACAACTGCTGAAAGGATAAAGACTGCTCAGAGAAAAGATAAAGATTGCTTATGGGATATGTATGAGATATTTTTGTAAAAGATACGTATAAGTTATTTGTTTAGAAGATCATGATAACTTAGGAAAATATTGTAATCCTATTAGGACTCCTTGGTGTATAAAAGGAGGACCCTAGGGTATAGATATTCTATGTCTCAGTAACAAAGTATTCAAATCGAGTCCATTCATAGAATTTTCCATAGCTTCAAAGGTTTTGTAAACCCTACACTTATTAAAGTTGTTCGTATTATATGAGGCTGAAAGTTTGGTAAATTATTTGTTATTAATCTTGTTCATTACTATTTCATGAAATTCTTCTAGTACATTGACTAATTCCTATAGTCGAGCTTAGTTGGACCGGTAGGTGACCCGTTTATGTTTCAGCAATCATGCTCTTATTTAACTGATAAAGATTGGAATAGTGTACTACCAGTATATAAAACACCTTCAAACAATAAGTGGGTAAAGTCCCGTTTTGCTAGAGTTTTAACAGGATCACCACTACTTTAATTCTCTAAGATAGATTATAATTAAACTAAAGAATGCTTTATTCGGATGCATTAATTATGACAGGGTTAATTGTGTCTAGGTCTTAGGATGATGTCCCGCCTAAGTCTTAAGAATGATATGCCGCTTCGAGATTAGGAAAACATTGCACTAAAACAAACAAACCAGCATTGAACCGGATTTAATTTGGCTAATACAGTTTTCTATCATTTGGCTTATAACGCTTTTCTATCTTCTAATCTTCATCTTTTGTGTTTATTGTGTATTGAATTGGTATTTGTCATCACCAAACCCGTGTCAGTCTCTCAGGCTGAACCCCTCATTTCATTAGACAACGTACATAGCATAGGTTTAACCAATAAATAGACTAATTAAAATACTGATAGAATATAGGATTAAATTTCCACTCTTAGTGTTCGACACCCTACTTATCGCAAACTCCATCTTGACCGAGTACACTACTCGTTAAAGTGTTGTTTTAGGTTTGTCGGGTAAATATAAATGTAAAACTTGATAATCAAATAATTGACCATACACGACAGCACATCAGGTTTTTGGCACCATTGCCAGAGAGTGAAATGATTAAACCTTATTCTTATCAGTATTTCTAACCTTTAATTTAATTTACTGTAATCTAATTATTTAAATTCTGTTTGTATCTATTCATATTGTGTGTTTAAATTGGTTTTTTAATTCCCGCATTTAATTGTTTTAAATAGTATTTTGTTCTGACTGATCACCTGATAGGCTGTATCCACCAATTGGATACGACGTATCAAACCTTCTGATCAGGACAGCGTATTGAGTTTTACTGTCTAAACGGCGTATCTGTTTCACGACAATACGATGTATTCGGTAAGATCTATACGGCGTACTGGTATTCAACCGACCTATACGACGTATTCAAATTAATTAAATACGGCGTATTCATCATCTAATACCGAATTCCCGGCCATAGTCTTTGATAATACACTAACAGCAATCCCGTCTGAACCCACGGTATGTCCTCCTAACAATGACGAGGTAGATTTCAGAATTTCATTAGACGAATCCGATGATGAAGATAACACGGTAATTTTTGATGCAAATTCATTTGTATAAAATAATTTCTGTCAATGATTTAAAAACGGATTCGGGAAATGATAAACCTTTGTCGCCCAACCCTACGGTTGATTATTTTGATGATTTAGACTACTTTAAAGATTTCGAAAATGAATTTCCAGCCATTGTTTATAATGATGGCTTAACATCTAAATCAGATCTTGAATTAACCTCTTGTAAGTTCTGAACGTATCGATGAATTTAATTTAATTAATGAAGCATCATTGTCTGAGTATGATGAAGAGATTGTTTCGCGCTTCAATGATCTATTCAACATCATTCATCCCGATGATTCAAAATCGGAAAAACACAATGATGATAACGATATCGGTATAATACAGTCATCTGAGGGTAATGAAATTACACATGGGAAAAATGAGCTTTTTAAAACAAGTCACGATAAAATCATTAAAACTTTTGAAACAGGAAGTTTTGACATGAACTTAAAAATAAACATCGTGATCTGGGAATATTACATAAACGGAATGCTATTCTTTCTTATTATAAATTTGTATGTGCCGTTTGGCTTCTATTCGACCCAAAGCGGTATTACAAGGATAGTTCTCATATAAAAATTATGGAGGCCAAGAATCAAAACTGGTAGTAAGTTCAGCAACACGACTCATTACAGGTTCGAAATCCCAAAACCATTGCTTAAAGAGGAAAGGTCAAACTTAAAGACCAGCTAAAACAAAAGTGCTTCCCGGGGAAACAACCCGGTCATTTTAAGTGTTTGTCGCATTTTAATTGTTTGTTGCACGAGTCTGTCTTCCCAGACACTCTATACGGCGTATCAAACCCCTCTGGATACAGCGTATAGACGTGTCTGGACGTTATCAGTTTTTAAAACTAAATATTTAATTTCTAGTAATTTAATTATTTCTACAAGAACAATACGGCGTATCCGAAGGTTTGGGATACAGCGTATTGATCCTTATACAGTTGTGTGTTTAATTGTTTTCTTGTACCATTGTAGAGAGATAGAATTTGCACTTGTCTTCTAATCTTTTATACAGGACCTTGCTGAAACTATGATATGGTATATGCTGAAAAAGACATGTGTTGAACTTATCCGGGCATGCTGAAACCCTAGTAAACACACCTTTTGCTCAAGACTCATCTTAGAGAATTATCACGAGCAAAACATCAGGGAGTTTTCCGTTCTAATTCTATTTTCCCTTATTATTTAATTGTTTTATCTATACAATGAGGACGTTGTATAATTTAAGTGGGGTGGAGAATTAGAACGTACTTGTCTTCTTTTTACAAAATAACATGCAAATGTGCTAAAAAACGAGTTCAAATTTAAAAAATTTTAGCATGCCTTTTGTACAAAATCACGAGTTACATTACCTAGCGCACTATAACCTCTTGATACATATTGTTAAGAAGCTATGCCTATTCCGTTTCCAACCGTCTACTAAAATTCTACAAAATTATGAGTGTGCCGGTGATGTAGTGGACTTTAAAACTTGGCCTTTTATATCACTCGAGACCGCCATGATTAGTACTATGGATTTAGATGGAAGAACATGTTCAACTGATATTTCTTGGGATTAAACATAATAGCCTACATGTCGTAAAAAATAATACACACTGGTTAGTTAAATAATGTAACCCTTGAGTACTCTCATTTTTAGAGTACAACTCCCCTAGAACATCATGGTAAGCCATTCCTTTCTTTTTCTACACCGATATTCATATGTTCGTTTACACTTTTGCAACCGTAGTATGCCGGGTATATTAAGCTATTTCTATATGTTGGCTAGTTGCTTTGTGTAAGTTTTGTATGTCCTGTGTCAAAGTTGAAATTTTCTATCTCTGTAATGGTCAGGAAATTGCACAATACAATGGGAAAAATATGTAGCTCGTAAGTTTTGATACTTTCGTGATTATAAATTATGCCCGAAGAAGAAATGCTACAAGGAAAAGATTATCCGGACAAATTATGAAAGTGAAGACGGTGGAATTAAACCGAGATCTATGATGTATTTCAAAAAAAAGGAGAGAATGAAGAAAAATAACCGGTTCAAAAGAAGTTTATACCAAAGGAATTACTTAGAAGGATCGATTATTCGTTGATACGTTATGTTGATCCCAACTCAGATCTTGCTAACCTTGTAAAAGGATTAGTTGTATTGAATAGATTTAAGAAAACTATGCTAGAAACTTTGTTAATACTAAAGAGTATGCGGAATCTACTCTTTAATACTTAGAAGAATATCAACTTAACAGTGATTTATATGAACAATGTAGTAAACTATATGAACATTGATATAATCAAAAAGCTCCAATATTTTTATGATGAATAATACGAGTAATCTATCTAGTACTAGGGTTTACAACCTTGAAGTTATGAATGTGTCTATGATGTGATGATCTAAAACCATAACCTAGGATCTCCTTTTATACACCAAGGAGTCCTTTACAAGATATCAACATATCTTCTAACTATATAAGATATACATTGAATAAGTCCATACATATCACTAAACACGTCATTATCTCTTCAGCAGTCTTAATCTTCATGCAGCAGTGTTAAGTCTTTCAGCAGTGTTAAGATAATACTGACAGTATTAACTTTACTCTATCAGTACTAACTACTTAGTACTGTTAGTTATAACTCAAGCAGTATAAACTTTTGGCTTGGCAGTACAAAGTGTAAACCTTTAATTCCCTACAATCCTCCCTTAAACTTGTGATTTACCTTCAAATCATCAAGTTTCTGAATTAAACCTTCTTTGCTGAGAGGATGCTTCCAAACACTTTACTGTCTTGGTCTGTTTACTAGTATGAAGATTTTCCTTAAAAGCTCATCTGCCATCTCTGAATGTTGATCCACTTGCACCTTGTTACACATCATCAAAGTCATAATCCCTATTATCAATGGATAATCTTTCTCAACCAGCATGAAAATATCATGTTCTCTCTCTGTAGATACATGATGAACACCATATGTATCATATAACCTACATGTTAATAGATCATGCATATATCTCTGAGACTTCCATAACTCATCATCATCAACAAGTTTAAACAGTCTCTTCAAGTCTACCCAAAGTTCTCTTTCTTTATCTTCAGTAGGTTCTGTTGAGTTAAATCTTTCATGAACTAGACTTCATAGTTTGACTAGATCATCCCTGTCAAAATTCTTTAGCTTATCTTCAAAGATCTGATATACTTCTGTGTGATTACCTACTCTGATGATCTTCTAATACATTCTTGACTCTTCAGTATAAACTTCCCAGTCAATGATTGGATATTTGGTTTGTAGGGCTTCAACATTCATCCCTTCTTTTGGAACTATGATCATTAACTGTTGTAGTTGTTCTTGAGATAGTTCATCTGATTCTTTATCTTTTGATTCTTCAGCTGGTTGTGATCCTTCTCATATCTTTTGTCTCTTTGAACTTTCTTCACCAAGTTCTTCTTCTGCACTCCTCTTTGAACTTCCAGCTACAACTTTAGGAACTGTATCATCACTCTCCATTGGAGTAAAAGTATTTACCCTCTTCAATGTTTCTTTAAATAGAACTTTTATTTCATCAAAAGAGTATCCTCTCAACTTCTATAGTGTATAACTTTCCATATGCTTGATATAGTTACACATATAAGACCTTTGTTGAGCCTGTGTGAGATGCCTGTTCCTCCTTTGTTGAGCTATTTGTTAGGCAAAATGTCTCTTTCTTTCATTTATAAGCTCTACAAGCAATTTTGCTTTGTCAGCTTTAGAGTATCTTTCTCTTTCTTATGCTTGTAACCTGTGAGCTAACTCTTCATCAGCTTCAATTTGAGCTTGTATGTTATCCCATTCTTCAGGTTTGAAAGTGCTTCCTTCTTCATGGACATTGGAAATCCTTTGCCTCTCTTCTTCATCAAATTGTTCTTGTAATCTTAGAGCTTCTTCAAACCCAAGCCTTTCTTGTTCTTGCTGTATTTTAGTCTTGGTCTGTGTAGGCTCAGATTCCTCCATTATAGCTTTACCCTTGTATTTTCTTTTTGCTGCACTCCTTCTGATGTACACTAAACCTTCAGCAGCAACATCATCAACAGAAACACCAGTAGTTTTAATTTTAGGGCTGGCAGTACTAATTTCTGCACCAGCAGTATTAACTGATACATTAGCAGTACTATCATCTTCAGCAGTGGTAAACTTAAAATCAGCTTCCATTTCATGCTCATGGCTCCCCTGAGTCTGTGCACCCATCTGTACCAGAGTAATTCCCTCATCTTCATCAATTTGAGAAATCTTCCTCCCTTATTTGGAAGGATCCTCTTGAGCTAAAATTTCTGTATCTGAATCTTCTTCCTCTAAGAGAACCAGTCTGCGTTTTCTTCTTGACTTATTGAGCTTATCCTCCAACCTCTTGACCTTCTTGATAAGCTTGGTATAGGCAGCACCATATACTTTCTTTGTCTGATGTAGGTCAGTTTCTAAAGATACAACCCTATCTGTCAATTTTGTAACAAGCTCCATCAATTCATCATGTTGCATTCTGCCCTCATCACTTCCAAGTGTGTGAACTCTTGGGAGAGGTGAATCATGAGGCATGGAAGCGGTCTTATCAATGTTACCACTACCATGTCCTGCATCTAAGCTAGAGACAGTAGTGGCAACCCCTCCATGTCTGACATCCATACATGTGGATGCAGCCTTATCTGCTACATGGGTCTGAGTAGGAGAACTGGGCTGAGGAACCTCAGTTTCTTGTCTGATTAAATCCCTAAGTGTTGGTGAGTGATGTGGTTGTGAGGTTGATGGAGCAACTGTGGGTGTGTGATGGGATTCAACTGGGATTGTTGATCCTTCACCCTATAAAATCTGACCTTGAACAATCATTGTTTAAAACAATGGAGTGTCCACCCCATTATATCCATTGGAAGCTCTTTTCAAATTGCTAAACAGTTTTTGAGTAAGGGTATGAGCAATATAAAGTCTTTTATAAGGTAGAAGCAGTCTTTTGTGCTTGTTCAAAAAGATTTGTATAAATCTTGGATACATCAAAAATTTAGTTTTGCTGTCTAAGTTTTTCACCATGCCATCAAATATTAGTTTTGAAAAATTAAAAGATCTGTTTGTGACCAAGCAAATGATAGCAGTTGCAATATTGCTACTAAATTGTTCCCAAGCAGTTTTCTTGGAACTTAAACAGTGAAGGATGGTATGGATCAAAAATCTCCACTAAGAGGAAAAGTGTCCCTTTTGAAAAGTTAATTTATCAGAATTGGACACATACCCCCATTAGAGCAAGTTGCTCAAAAGTTTCTGTAGTAGGCAGTGCACTAATACCATCAGAGTCTTCTAACTTGAGATGTATTCTAATAGATGCCTCATAAACAACCTTGATTTTCCCATCTATTGTAGCACTGATTTCCATGTCTCCATTCTCAAGTGTGCTTGCAGTAGCAGTTTGCCAAAACTGTTCTATAAGAGAAACATGGATAGTTGGACTTTCAGTGAGGGCATATCTAATGTGACTTGTAGTGAGAAAATCAACTATCTGATGAAATCCTTCAATTCCTTCTGACTTTTGTAAGTAGGCAACCATGTTGTGCTTGTCACAGAATTCCAAATTCGCCATTGATTGAGAAAGGACTGATTAGTGTGCTGGGAGATGATCGTTTATGAGAGAATGAGTGTTTGGTAGAGTCAATTGAGATAATATAGGTTACACTTAAGGTTTTGATTGGACCGACTGAATAAAAGTTGTTCTTATCTTGAAGTAATCGAAGGATTTTTAAAAAGATCAAGAATTATCCAAATTAAGGAAACCTATAAGCGAAGTAGTTGGCGGAAATATCTCAACGGCTATATTTAATGAAGGAAATTCTGTTATACCCCAAACAGTACTAACGGTCTTCTAGCAGTACTAAAATTTAGCCTAGCAGTACTAAGTTATGTCCAGCAGTACTAACTTTGGAGATACCAGTTTTAACCTTAATTTCGTTCAAAAAGAATTTCCATCATCAATCTTGATTCTCACAAGCTCTCTTTCTGTTTTTATTCTCACTATTTCTCTCAATTCTTTTTCTCACTGATTCACTCTATCTGTTTTTGTATCACACATCTCTCTTTCTGTTTTTGAACTCACTATATCTCTCAATTCTTTTAAGCTCACTGACAGACATAAATTTGATTTCAAGAAAAAGATTTAAAAGACTTCCCTACTCAGGTGTAAACTTAGCATTAACCCTTGTCAAGTTATCCCTAAATCCATTCTATCATTAATTAGCAGCAAACTTCAACAAACTCCACTACTTGTATCACCAGTTCTATTGATAAAATATAATGCCTAAAAATATTAATAATATTTTTTCACATCTTTACGTTTTGATAATCACAAAATATATAAACGTTCAACGTAAAATTAAACGTAAACAAGTATTTAGTAGTAAATATTTATTTCAAACTTATATCACTCCAAGGTATGAATAAACAAATGCTTGATGCATTTTATGATCAAATAAAACTTTTATAAAATGTTAACTTTTTATAAACATCACAAAACATTTTTTACATTTAAAAGAAATGTTTTATTCAAAATAAATATTTTGAATTTCAAATTTTCGGACCTAAAACGGCTAGAAATGGTCCAGTAAACACCTCCCCTGAATAGGACAAAAAGGGAGCGTCTGAATAAGGGGCGGCCCCCTTAATTACATGGGCGGCCCCCTTAATTTTAAGGGGAAGACACCTATTAAGGGGGGCCGGCCTCGACCCCGCTCCCTCCTTTTTTTTTGTCCTATAAATACTAGACTATTCCCCAACATTTTTCTCACCTTTTGCACTATTCTTTCTGTTAAACAGCCCACATATCCTTCTCTAAATCATTTGATATTTAATCTTTAGCTTTGTTTCCAAAGTGATCTAAGCTCAATTTTCCTCGGTGCATAGAGAAGATAACTTCCATCATCTAGTAAAGAAGTATTACACCCAAAAATCCATATTGCAATCTTGTTGCATCCATATTATACCTTGTAAATCTTGTAAAGTTGTGTAAATGTTAGGATTTGGTAATTGTTGTAAGTATAGTTGGATCTTGGTGATCCTGCTTAGTAGTGTTAGATAGTTGTGATATATAAGTAGTGTGGTGAGAAGAAAGTTTGAATGTGTGGACGTTTGTGAAGGATTGAAGAAGTTGTGTTGTCGTGTCAAGGTGTGAGATAAGTTGTGTAGTGGAATTGATGAAGTAGTTGTGAAGTTGTGAAGTCGTGAACTAGTCGTGAAGTTGTGTTGTGATAGATTGGTTCTAGCTAAGATTAGAACTCGACATTTAGCTTAAGTGTCTAAAATTGATATAAAGCACGTTGTGTCGGTTTTCTACGCCATAAAGGAGCTTGTTGAATAGTGAGAAAAACTCTCGAGTTTGTGGTCGGCGGAGTGGAGTAGGCCGAAGAAGAGCTTCGCTACCGAACCACTATAATTCCTTTTGTGATTGCGGTTGATCTTTCCACACTCTTATCTGTTTATTTACTTTCTACTTTATTTTTACATTGTCTATTGTGCAAGTATTGAATTCAACAAAAAGTCGAATCTAAGTTTTTATAAACAAATTTTTAAATATTTAAATTAAAGCGGTAAACTATTCAACCCCCCTTCTAGTTTTCCACAATTGTATAGAGCCAGGTTAAAAAGAATTTTAACAAAATTGTATTTTAAACTTGAATCGATCTATGAAATCGGGAAATAATTATTTAGAAGGGCAATATATGCAAAGACCCCAATTTTTGAACAGTAGATGGATTTATTTATGGAAAAATAGATTCGAAACTTATGTGATGTCAAATATCTAGATCTTTGGCATGTTATTACGATGTCATTTTCCTCCTATTCAAATTTAATCCCGAAACTAAAAATGATGAATTTGTATCTTTCATAAAAAATGATGATTTCTTAAAAAGAAACTTGCAAAAAATAATGAAGCTATAATGGTAATTTTCTAATGCTTGCCACGTAAAAGATATACGAAGATCTTTTTATGTGTCAACCGCATAAGAATTTGGATACTTTACTAATCACTCATCAAGGTAATAATCAAGTCAAAGCTAACAAAAAGATCTCTTTGTTCAACATTATGAATAATTTATGATTCCTGAAGAGGAAATTCAATAGATAATGCTTTGCTAAATTTGAACATATTATTTTACTTAGTCTTAATGCACTTTGTTAGGATATCTTTCATCACCTCAAACACAAAATCTTAGAGAGAGAAAGAACTAGAGAGAGAAATAAAAGAAAGAAAAATGGTAACTTCTATTAAGAGAAAATGAGAAGCAACACCCTTCCTAACATGCTAGGAAGGGGTATTTATACTTAAAAGAAAATAAGACCCTAAATGGGTCGTTGGGCTTTATCTTGGCCGGACCTAATACAAATGGGCTTAAGCCCGACACCTAGGCCCAATTAGCTTAAATGAATTCCCGTAAACTATGTTTTTCTTATACAAGGCTCGGGAATAATAATGACCATCACTTTACATAAAAACACGGCTAACAATCTCCCCCTAAGGGGTGGTCATTGAATTGTGGATCACTTCTTGTGACGTCTTGAGTCTTGGAGCCTTGTGTTCTTGGGAATTCTTTTGAAGATACTTTTGCATGCTTGTGATCTTGGATCTTGATCTTTAACTTGATATCTTTTGACAAAATTCTTATATCACGGTTTTTGGCCTTAATTTATCTTGACTTCTGAGATCTTTAAATCTTTATTCTTGAATCTTTATGCCACCTTGCAATCTTGTGTCTCCACCCTCATGCTCAAGGTCTTGAAAGCTTGCTAACAATCTCCCTCAACATTATCTTTGACTTGATTATTTATACCACATAATGGAAGGAGTAGTACTTGATCCACTTGTAAGATATATATTTGTTATTGCTTGGTAATCTTGTCAATAATGTTCTTTTGAGGAAGTGCTTGTACATCAGAGATTGCAGAAGACTTTGACACATGTACTTGAGCTTTCATCATGTATTTGTCTTTGTCGATTGAGCATAAGGTGGTTAATCTTGACTTAGCTGGAATGAGGTTGTAACGCCGTCACTTATACCTGAAAATTTAAGTTAGTGATAAACAACAGATATAGATGAATATGGTCAGGTAAAATCAAAGAAATCTCCTTGACAGGTTTTCGCAGCTCCTAGCCGTTTCTCCGTACCGAGCAACTCAAAGCAGACAACACGCAAGAGTGGAAATAGATAGTTATTTGGGTTGTGGGGGTTTTTGGGGGGGGGGGGGGGGGGGGGGGGGGGGGGGGGGGGGGGGGGGGGGGGGGGGGGGGGGGGGTTTTTTTTTTTTGGGGGGGGGGGGGGGGGGGGGGGGGGGGGGGGGGGGGGGGGGGGGGGGGGGGGGGGGGGGGGGGGGGGGGGGGGGGGGGGGGGTGGGGGCTATCTTCTGATTGAGTATCATATCATATACTGGGAACAAGTTTGATTCATGTAGAATCGCACCATCGTTTCTTTCCAGTTGACACAAGTTTGATTCATATAGAATCTCGCAAGTCACCTACCAAGAGCTTGTTTGATGATGGCTCATGATAGATTTCCATCTCCTGTGAATACTAAAAGTATCACGATGATTTCTCAATTATCACAAGGATAAAAGCAGGACTTAATGATACCAAAATGTTGTATAATTGAATGTACAACATTTTGTATATTGGAATTTGTGTCCTAGTGAGATTTTTGATAGATCTCGTTGGCTCTAGACTCTATAAGTGCACATTTGTTATTTGGTAATCGGAGGCTGGAGCGGACTGCCACCTTTTCAATATCAACGATCTCGGAATGAGAAAGCCGATAGAAATGTGTTGATCTCCGTGAGAAATGAAACAGAAATCTTTTGAGAGATTCTGAGTGGCTAAGGAGGGTTGTGCATTGCATCACTGGGTCCATGATGACTTGTCTTCAATATCAGAATCATCTTTGTGATTACCGATAGATTATGCATTGACCCGGTTTCTGCCTAAGGTTGTATGGAGGGCTTCTTTCTTTTCACCCTTTATCCTTACAATTCTTTTTCATTCTTCAACCCCTTCAGTGCATACCGAGACTTCATGACTAGTACCTTGTTGGGATTATTCCAGCACTAGCTCCATCTCAGTCGGCACTATTCCCTTATTCTCACTTTACTCCTTTTTTCAATCATACCTAGGACTTCTACTCTATCTAATGGAGTGTTCCTGGGTAGATCCCTCCGGTTCTGGCTGGATCATGGAACGAATATACCTAACCTTAACCGCCTTATAACTCCTTGAGAAATAACAGTTGGTCGGTCTTTGAGATATTGCCATGAAGATCCATAAAACCATTTGATGAAAAATCAATCAACGTGTCTGAGAAATCATTTGAGACACATTGAGTGTTTCCAGAGTTACCAAAAAGCTCCCCCTACACATATGCACCATATTATGAAAGAGTTTTGCACATGCGAGGTTTAGGAACGCACTTATAGATTGAAGATCGTATCCGTTATTAATCCGTATTGATCACATTTTAATCACTATTCTCCCCCTCAAAAATTGCATATGTGTTTACAATTTTTGACAATTAGTGAATTAAAAACAAGTTAATGTCCGGAATTCACATGAGCCTAACAAAGTCTGGGGAGAACAGGAGTGCATGCAGAAGGAATCATATTATTATACTCCCCCTCAATTATTGAATAGATTGAAAACATGGAGTGGGAGTTTGTTGAGCACACAATTTTGAAAGAATTTGAAATTTTCTTTTTGAGAATGTCTTGAAAAATTGTGCTCAACAGGAAAATATGTGAGATATATCTTATTTACCATCATTTTCCTTAAAAAAAACTTCTCTTGAGCATTCAAAACTTTGAATGTTTATATGACATTGCTCAAGACCGAGAAGATATGAGCTTCCCGTTGTTTAGGATAAATGTACATAAATGAACATTTTCCTTTCTTTGGAGACCGAGTCCTAAGCTGACATTTACTTAGAAGTCGTTGAGAGAAAAAAAATGACATGTTTTGAAAGCATTTGAAACTCTCGCTCGAACTTCATTTATTCACCTGTGTTAATATTAATCAACATTTCTAGGTGCGCAAATGTTATCGATTGTCGAGAGACATGTCGGAGAAGATTCTTTTTGTGTTTTTGAAATTTTTTTTGATTTTGTATTTTGTTTTTATAGGTTTTATATATATATATATATATTTTTTATATTTTGTTTTTCTTGGTTTTATAAATCAAAATAAAGAGAAAGATCAAAAATATTTACAAGTCGAAGTTTCCATCAGCAGAGATAGTTGTTGCTAGAGTTGAAGTAGATGAAGTTGAATCTTGTTGTTGTTGACATTTATCGGATGCATCAGCAGTAGTAACAGCGGAAGACTTTGTAACAACTTGAGGGTTCGTCCTTTAGTGATAATTCGTCGAAACAAATGACCGAAAGAATATCCAACTCTACCATCTGGATTCAATGACTATCATATCTACTGAAGTGAAAACGAAAGATTTCTCTCTTTTATAAGGTAAAGCGCACTGATCGTACTCTCCCCTTATTCTTTGAAGAAGGGTTGCAATTTTGACATTTGATTACAAGCCATTGACTTGAGCTAACAAACTTTGAATGTTTTGATACTAGCTCAAGACCGAAAAGATTTCTCTTTTCGTTGTTAAGGATAAACGCACTGACACGTACATTTTCCTTTTATTTGAAGATCGGGTTGTTATCTGTCATTTAATAGCAAACCATTGCTGAAAACTCATCAAGTGTCACATTCATTGTCTCCATGATCTTCTTTGTCTTTCAGGTTATACTCGGAAAGCAATGGAATTAGCAGAGTATCAAACCAATTTTGACAACCTGTCATAGAGAAAGTTGAACTTGGAAACCTTTTGTTGATAGGTTCCTGAGGGTTAGAATTACATGCATTATCACCTTTAGAGCAGTCAGATTGACTCTCAGATTCACTAGACGCGATTATTTTTCCTTTAAGGTCAAAAAGTCTTCCAGTTGGTGACCACCTAAGGCAAGATCTAGGTTTACTAGGCTTAGGTGAAGCAAATCTTTCCTTGGACCCTACATTCTTTGGTTTCCAGACCTGAGCCTTATGTTTCTTTTGATTTGCACTTTTTGAAACATTAGCACTTTGGTTTTTCTTTCGAGATTTCATGCCATTCACATACTGAAGCACACAATCATCATGATTAGCGGTAATTAGACATTGCTTACATGTAGCACAAATAACCTCAGATTTTTCATTTCGAATAGCAAGCTTAATGTTATTACATTCAGATGACGTATGATTCGGATAGTGAGAAGACTGTAAACTCCTATGGTTTTCTTCTATTTTCTCTAACTTATTCGAGAGGCAACCACTATTAGACTTAAAAGGGACCTTAACACTCTTAGGATTGTTCCAAGGCTTTGGTCTTCTGGTCCTAGTAGTGCTTCTACTGTCTTTAGGAGAGAAACCATTTGTTTTGGAATTTACATCGTTCTTAGTGATGACATGAGGTTGTGAAACAATGATTGGTTTTGTCCTAACGCTTGTTTTTACATGTTTGTTAGGCACAAAGTTGTCTACCCTAGTAGCTTTAAAAGGATTGATCCTAAAGATTCCTGGAGCAATCACTCTTTCATTTTTCACAACATTTGATTCTCGAGAGGAAGGAACCGAGTTTGAAGTGACTGGTTTTGACAAAGCATTCGTCTCACCAACCTTGGGAAAAGCCGTAGAGTTAGGTAGAGGAGTTACAACATACAGTTTGGGTCTAGAAGAAGAAGGTGGTTTTCCCAAGATTGATTGCTTTGCAAACTTAGTATTCGCACTCGTACCTTTGTTGGTGTCCTTTTGATCAGAAACCTTATCAAACAACTGAGCTCTCAACTTAGCATTTTCATAGATTGTGTCTTGTAATTTGTTTTGCAAAGAGTCAATTATTGATTTAGTTTGAGCACGTGTCACAGAAATAGAGTCAAACAGGTTTTTGTATGTGGTCTTAAGGTGAGCAATTTCCTTTTCATAATTCCGAACCTGAAACTCTAATTCTACATTCTCATTTTCAAGTTTCTGAGACAAAGGATCAAGGGTATTTGATGCACATTGAGTATCACAACTCTTACCCTTGAGATCTCCCAACTGAGCTTGCAACCGTTCGATTTTTTGTTGCATGTCATTATAAGCTTTATCGTACGAAATTTTGTCATATTTGCATTCTTCACACTTTTTGTACCAATCATTCCAAAGTTTAGCATATTCATTCTCCTTTTTAATGATACAATTTTCAAGACGATCTTTCGTACGGTCAAGCTCAGTTTGGAGATTTGATGAATCTACAACCGATGGATTTTGCACAATAGACATAATGTCTTGACTGACAACTGCTCTCAAGAGACGCTCAATTTCCAATTCCAATGTCTTGTGCTTAGCAAGAGATTCATCAGCTTCTTTTGCAAGAGATTTAAAGTCTCGAACAAATTTGGCTGCTTCTTTCAAAAATTGAATTTCAAAATTTTGAAGTCTAGTATCCACTTGATTGATGATAGGAAAAATTTCTTCTTTTAAGATTTTGTGAATCTCTTGATGAGCACTGGACGACCAATTGTGTGTATCTAAAGTCATTCTATGTTTGACAACACGTTGAAGAGTCACAATGGTGCTTTTTACCTCATTTAGAAATTTTCGTGCAACACTTAGAGTAGTGTCATCCAAAAATTCTTCATTTGGTTTTGAAATCGATTTTGAAACAGTGGCCGTTTTAATATTTTACAAAGTAACACCTCTTCTTGTGACTTGGCCGTTTGAGAAACAAAAACCCCCGAAAGATGATTAATCTTTGTATAGTTTGCCGGTTTTATTTCTTTGTTCAATTGTTTCATTTTTAGACGACTCTCTTGAGCAAGTTGCAGTGTCTCTTCCGAATCATGCACAGCAGGAGGATCATGCTTTTCTAATAACACTTTGCCATTATACAAACTCTTGCTGTTTATCAGAACGCTGAGCCTTGCTTGAATAAAAAGGATTTTTGATAACCCAAAGCCATTTCTGTTCGGTGTGGTAAAACCGAGTCTGCTAGGTGAAATCAATGTGCATCATTTGAATCGATTGACCCATTTTTACAAAAATGTTATCTAATTCCTTTATCGTATTCTCAAGTTGAATTTTTTATCAAGAAGCTTGTCTTCGCGTATTTTGAAATTAGACTTCAACCTTTTTTCTTTTCTTCAAGAAGAGAAGAAACAGTTGTTTTTCCCTTGAAAGTTGTTTACTTAAATTGAAATTTCACTACATCAAAGTCGTTATTTGTTTTACCAGAACTTAGTGGAAGAGCATTTATCTTTTATACAAAGACATTGTTCTTGATAAACAGACTTTTGATAACATCTTTCAGTTTTGGTCATATTTTTCTGACTAATTTCAAAACACTTTTCTTGGATTTTTATACCTAGCAAGCTCAGAGGCAATTTCAGCCTTTGTTTCTTTCAATTTTGCAAAATTGACCAAATTGACTTTTTCAACTTCAGTTGCCAAATTATTATATAATGATTCAAAATAAGCACGTGTTTCCTCAACATTTGCAGGATGTTGATCTACTATTTCCCCACTTTGTTCCACACTAGAAACGTCAGAAATAACATTACTATTATTCTGTTGTACTTGGTGTGGTTCAGGAATGGGCTCGAGTAGCTCAGTATACTGCTCCTCTTGAGTAAACATATTGAATATATCATTATCATAACAATTTTCAGAATGATGTACCTCAGCTGATCCGTCTGAGTCATAGACGGGAGCTTCGTCAGACTGAGTACCAGATGACGATGCTTGCTGCAAATTATTCTCTAAACTGCAGTTCGCATTTGCTCTCTCAGTTTCCTCACAAGCACCTGCAGCAGCCATGAAATCAAATTCCTCAGATGTGAGTTGAATCCCTGCTTCTTCCTTTTGAGCAATCTGCATCTGTTTCTGAAGATAAGCAGCATCCAGTTTCCTTGGCTTTACTGTGCAGTTGCTGGCATAATGATCCTCTCCTCTGCAGTTGTAACACCTTATCCGATTTTCATTAATCCCATTACTATTACCCTCAGCCGGTGGTGCTGTAACAACATTTCCATCCCCATGCTGATTTGCAATTTCCGAAACAACACTAAGCCCATTCTGATTTCCAACATTCTGAACACCCGGATTCTGACTTGCATTTAGAACAACCTGATTCCCAACATTATGCATTGCATTCGGTCTAAACTGGTTCCCAACATTATCTTCAACCATTAGCATTTGTCTGTCTTGATCCATATTCATACCCGGTTGTGCAATCTGCATGCTGCTAGGGTTTGATGAACTTCTTTGGTTGTTATTTGTTGGAGTGGTATCGTTTAGAGTAAATGCCTTAGCCATGAGTGCAAGTGCCATGTTAAATGCAGTCGTGGGATTTGAGATATCTCCTGGATTTTGCATTGGATGTTGCATGTAGGTAATGAGTGATGAGTGATCTAGGTGAAATGGTGTCTGAGTGTTTTCCATTAATGCCAAAGGATCATGTGTGTTTGCAATTCGTTGTGCTCTAAAAGCATTGATGTCTTGTTGAGTCGACATTGCAAAAGTGATGTGAAATGATAAACAAGGATCTTTAGTGGGTAAAGTGATTGTTGTTGTTGTGGATTTGAATCAATTAACGTTCACGGGATTTTACTCGTCTATGATCAAAACCGATAATGAATTAACGGGATTTTACAAGATCACTAGATAACCGTGAATGATTTGATTCGGAATCAGCGGCGAAAAATTCCAAAAATACTGAAAAGTGTCAATAAATCATAGAAAACGATGTTTTTGGGCTTCGAAAAATCCTTAACCAGCTAAAGGGTGGTTACAGCGTGATCCGTCACGTTTTTCTCTTCGATTTGAGAGGTCACGGGCCTTAAACGGACTTACGGATCAAAAGTTATGGCTGTTTTACTGAAACCCTTTTCTTCACACAAAAAAAATTTTCGTTCGGTCCTCTGCTAGTTCGGTCGACGCTAGTTCGATCCTTGGCTAGTTCGGTCCTTGGCTTGTTCGGTCCTTGGCTAGTTCGATCCTTGGCTAGTTCGATCCTTGGCTAGTTCGATCCTTGGCTAGTTCGATCGTTGGCTAGTTCGATCGACGCTAGTTCGATAGTGGCTGGTTCGATCGACGCTAGTTCGATAGTGGCTTGTTCGATCGACGCTAGTTCGATAGTCTCGTTCGATCCTCTCGATCGATCCTCTCGTTCGATCAACTCGTTCGATCAACTCGTTCGATCCTCTCGTTCGATCAACTCGTTCGATCCTCTCGTTCGATCAACTCGTTCGATCAACTCGTTCGATCCTCTCGTTCGATCAACTCGTTCGAGTCAAAAGTTTCACTCGTTCAAACCAAACACAACACTTGTTCGAACCAAACAAAAAATCCCTCGTTCGGTCCAAACTACAAATCCCTCGTTCGATCCAAACTAAAAATCCCTCGTTCGGTCCAAACTACAAATCCCTCGTTCGGTCCAAACAACAAGTCCCTCGTTCGGTGCAACAGTTTTTTCCACCCGATCGGTTGAACAAGGATTCCTCTCGTTCGATTGTTGAGTTTTTCACTCGTTCGGACCAAACGAAAAAAAACACGGTCTTGTGTTTTTCTTACCACAACGATCTTGAGATGACAAGCTACTAGAGTAATAGAAAAACTAGGAAAAAATTTTGACTGTTGTGGCAAAAAAAAATTATGACGAATTGAAATATGAAAAAAATACCGAATGATAAGCAAAAAAAATTACCACAACTAAATCACAACACCCAACCTTGGCTCTTGATACCACTTGTTAGGATATCATTTCATCACCTCAAACACAAAAATAAGAAAAATAGATTTTAGAGAGAGAAAGTAAAAAAGAAAGAAAAATGGTTACTTGTTCCACAAAAGAAAAATGAGAAGCAACACCCTCTCCACACTTGGAGAGGGCTTTAAATAGTTACAAGGATGGACTATACTTGAGGGCTTTGTGTTGGGCCGGTTCATAAAACAAACGGGCTTGAGCCCGACAACTAGGCCCAACTAGCTTAACTAAACTCCCGAAAACTACGTTTTCCTATACAAGGCTCGGGATTGTTTAATGACCATCACTTTACTAAATATCACGGCTAACAATCTTCGAAAAATCTTTGATAAATCTCCGATAGTAGCCGGCAAGTCCTAAGAATTGGCATACTTCTGTGGGTGTGGTAGGAGATGCCCAATTCTTAACTGCTTCAATCTTGGCGGGGTCAACGTGAATTCCTTGACTATCAATTACGTGCCCAAGAAACTGCACGATACTGATCCAGAAATCACATTTGGAGAACTTGGCATATAATTTCTCCTTTTTGAGTAATTCCAAGATTATTCTCAGGTGATTTGCATGTTCTTCTTTGTTACGAGAGTAGATGAGAATATCATCGATGAACACTATCACAAATTTATCCAAGTATGGTTTACACACACGGTTCATGAGATCCATGAACACAGCAGGTGCGTTAGTTAAACCAAATGGCATCACTTGGAATTCATAGTGTTCGTACCTCGTTCTGAAAGCAGTCTTGGGAATATCTTCATCCCTGACTCTCAGTTGATGATAGCCTAATCTAAGTCATCTTCGAGTAGACACCAAACCTACAGTTGGTCTAATAAACTCATCGTTCCTGAGTAATGGTAACGATCTTTAAAGTAAGTATATCCAACTCCCCGGCAATCGATACACATTCCCGAAAGATCCATCTTTCTTTTAACAATAAGACATGACTCCCAGGCGAAGTACTTTGGCGATAAAACATCGTCTGCTAACACTTGTAGTTGGTCATATAGTTCCTGCATTTCCTGAAGGAGCAATCTATAAGGTGCCGGCTACTGGTGTCGCCACAGAGAATCAAATCGATTTTTAAATTCAATTTAATACGAACAGGATGAAGCCGGGTATATCTTCAGGCAAAAACTTCTGGGAAATCACTGACTACTGGTGAATATCTTCTATCTTTTCTCCGTCTACTTCTTCTCAATACTTGACTATGAAAACTTGACAACCTCGGATATATATTTTTCGGTTTTTTGTATTGTTTTTTTATATTTTTTATACGGATAATGAATTTAGTCGGGTCTTACTTCGATCACCTCAGATGATCAAAGTTTCACCATCGATGGGGATGTGGACGACTTTCTCGTCACAGATAATTCTAGCATGATACTTGGATAACCAATCCATACCAATGACGACGTTGAAACTATCGAGTTTAATTAGCATGAGATCAATTTCGAAAGGTTGGTTTAACAAAGTCAGGGTGCAACCCTGGATAACGGTGTTTGTGCTTACTAGATTTCTGTCAGCCATTTCGATATTGTAAAAGGTATCCATTGTAATGGGTGGGATATTTAGCATAGAGGCAAGAGATATAGATACGAAGCTTTTATCGGCTCCAGAATCAAATAATACTCTAGCTAGATGTTGGTTTAGAAGGAACGTACCCGTGACTACGTTTGAATCTTGGTGAGCGTTCTTGTCCTCATCAAGTATGTTTTTCCATGGGCATTGTTGTTTGCTTTTGGGCACTGATATTTGTAATGCCCTTTCTCTCCACAAGTATGACAAGTTACTGACACTGGTTGCAGGTTGCTTCTAGTGGCTGGCCCTTTGCTTCTACAGTTCCTGGTCAGATGACCCACCTTGTTGCAAGTCTGACACCTGACAGTGCAAGGTCCTGTGTGATGTAGGGTACATCTTTTACACAAAAGAAGGTTTCCAGTATACCATTTGTTTTTAGTTGGGGTGGCATCACAAGCCCTAAAGGTTTCTTGCCTTCTACTCTGTTGTTGTTGGTAATCATTGTTGCGGTTGTTATGGTTGTTCTGGTAGTTGTTGTTGTTGAAGGTTCTTCTATCATTAAACTTTTGTTGTAGATCATAGGATCTTGCATTAGAATTGTGCTTTGTTACCTGATCCATCAACCTCTGGGTTATGGTAATAGCTTCCTCCAAAGTTTGAGGCTTTAAAGCAGTAACGGTTCCTTTAATACTATAGGGTAGTCTCCTGATGAAAACTTTCAGAGCTGTGGCAACACTATCAACAACTAGTTGCCCGATGACAGCCTGAGTCATGGTTGGTGCTGTCGATGTTGATGTCCTCTTGGGATCCATTCTATCAACATTTACACAAAATAAGATTAAGTCGTTGTCATGCTATATCATTTGTAATGGATCTATTTGTGTTAAATAAGAATATATCATTGTATGGATTCTTATTTGGTACAAATTCTAACAAAGAAATACACATTCTTTGATATTACATTGTAGGATATAACAAAAAAATTTAGAATGGACACTCTAACAAGTATCTAACTCATTACGTTTCTCGGGGACTGGTTCACTTTCCAATGGTTTCATACCGCGACCACTTAGATAACTTATCAAAGGCTAGTCTGGTGGTGGTGTAGGTGAAATCGTATGCTCAATATCTTGATCATTAATCATATCCATGATATCTGGGTACAAAGGTTTGAGAAAATCGGATGGTAAGAGAGCCATAGTAATCTCGATTCATAAAGATACAATACATCACACTACAGAATATAGGATAGACAACCACGACATACATAAATTGGTATCATAAAACAGTGAGGTATAATGGAATCACCACTGTATTAAGTCATAAACAACTTGTCTAAATATTTTACATAGTCAAAATTTGACAAATGTCATTATTTATGTAACACATCCAGTGGTTGGATTCTAAATAAAATATGTACATGACAAGGATCTAGTCTAGTAGTCTGGTGGTCCTCCCTTGTGGTTCTTGAGTTCATGGATCTTGTCCAAAAGACTCTT
>BQNB010044943.1:0-44587 GCA_026074375.1 Tanacetum coccineum
TACGAGTTTGCTCAGGATACGCTTGTCAAGAGTTCATCTCTTTCCATCATCATTAGAAGTATAGAGAAAAGCTCAAGGGAGTCTCTTGTTCTAATTCTACTCTTATTTTTAAATGTACAATATGGACATTGTACAAATCAAGTGGGGGATGGGAGTAGAATTACCACTTGACCTATATTTGCCTTTGATTTTCGAGTTTTCTTTTGAAAAACTATGCCAATTTTAAAATTTTTGACATGTTTTTCTTATTAAACTAGAATAAATCTTTTCCGAGCGCACTAATACCCGTTATTTCAATTGGTGAGGATAAGCCTGATGATTCCGTTTTCATCTATTATACAAAAATCCACCAAAAATATAAGTGCGCCGGTAGTATTGTAGACTTTAGAACTTGGCATGTACATCATTTTGAGACCTAATTGATTAGCAGGAATAGACTGTTCAAGAAGGCAACATTTAGGAATTTACCCTAAAAATAGCCTATATGTGTGTGTTATCGACTTGTTACACTGACTTGTCGACCTCCCATGTAAAACCTCTTGTTGCACTCATTTTTAGTGCAAGATACCCCTAGATCACCCTATTGAGCAAATCCTTGTTTTCAACCCAATATGTTAAATGTATCGTTACACCATTTTGCCTTAGCCAACCGTGTAGTCTATATTCTATTTGTGTTGAAATCTTTGGCTACTTAAGTACATGGTTCGGGGAAATGGGTTTAGAAATTTTACTCGTTCGTGGAAGACCTATCATTGTTGATCTATAAAGATCCCCCCATATCATCACTTTCGATATTGTTCATCTCAGTTGGGGGGGATATGTGCATTGCTACAGGGGAAAAAAAGAGAAAAATATAAACCTTTGTAGCATATTCATGTTGGTTACGTGTTATAAAACCAACAAGTTGTTAAAAATATGAAGATGGTGTAACTATAAGCCATCTGTTTGCTAAAGTTATAAAGATGGTGCAAATATAAGTCATATGTATGATTGTGAAGGTTGGGGTGGTAGCCCATTATTTTAGATCAGATTTTCGCACTTGGATACTTGGACTTATGGATGGACAGTAGCCGGTTATGACAACCTTAGATTAGTTAGACTATTTGTTTTGTGTATTTCGTTTAACACCAATTAATGTGTATCACATGTCTTATCCTACCCTTTAAATGATTCTAGCCTTTAGCCTGCTAAGTTAAGGAAAGAGCAATCACACGTATCTTCTCTATGGATATGGCCAAGCATGTGTGGTTTTGTCGTCTTTTTTGGATCAGTGGTATTGAAAAGAATCAATCACCTGTTTAAACATGTATCACCCATGTTGCCTTTAAGAGCTGTTTAGAACCTAATTCTAGTTGGTGGAGACTTATGTACTCTCCAAGCTTATGATAGAATACATGATATGATAGTGTAGTTGAGTGATGACCCCGAGAATGAAACACTTAGACTAGTATGAGAGTTGAGTGATTATGATCCCCTTTTCGTGATGTGTTCGGCTTTGATGTTTCTAGCATAAGTAAATTATGAATTCATTTCTCTGTGTTATATTGGGAAAATCTTTTTATGAATTATTCTAACGGGTCTACTTGAGGGCAAGTAGAAGTCAAATGGGGGGATATTTGATAACATCAAATTAAGTTAATACTTTTTAGTATCAAAATCCCTATCAAAATGCTTGTAATTATTGTATAAATGCTTGGAAATGATACTTAATCACTTCATATTTAGTTTACAGGAAGAACTCAAGCATTGGAGCAAGAGACACGGGATTTAGACGTGGAAATCAAGCAAATGAAGGTTCTCAAGGCTGGTTACGGCGTAACCACCCCGCAAGAGGTACGTCGTAACCAAGATTGCAGAAGGAGTGAGTCAGCACCATAGTTATGGCGTAACCACTTCATTACCATTACGACGTAACTTGCCATGTTGAAGAAGGATTACTTATCCCAGTTAGCATTACAACGTAACCATGGCGTTACGGTTACACCATAACACACTTTAAGCCTGCATAAAGGAAGTCCACATCAGCATGGTTACGGCGTAACACATACTTAACAGTTACGCCGTAACAGACTCAGAACTTATAAATAGAGCCCTCATTCAGCACATTCGACATCAACCCTTCCACCATAGTATCAAGGGGCGAACCAAGCTTCCAAAGGTCAAAGAATTCCACCAAAAGTCTAAGGAAGAAATCATTACACTTAATTTTGTATTTAATCATTCATAAACGCATTCTGTAAGACTATTGATGATTTAATCCATGATTCCTTTCATTTACTCTTGCTGTATTGTTACCATGAGCGGCTAAGCACTTCTAGTGCTCGCCTAGTTATGAATTTACTATTGTTTTGTTGAATGTTTCATGTTTAGTTATCGATTTATTAGATATCCTTTTATTTTGTCATCAATCCCTGAGTTTTGGTAGTGCTGAGGGTAGTTTAGATCTTGTTAATTCTGTTATTAGGCGGACTAGTTAAACATGGGGTTAACAGGGTACTAGGGTAGATTGGAATCTATCCCTAGTGTAGGAATTTACCCAATTATCGCATCTATCACATTAAGCACTTAAAAAGTATAAGAAATCTTTCAGAGGGGGTTTATAATCTATCTAGGTTATAGATAGGTCTTTAGGATAGTTAGGGTTTAATCACTACAACTTGGATGTCCTACCTTTATGACTTGCAAGGGATTCGGGATCGCAGGAAGTATAGGGCAGACCTCAAATGCCAATTCGGGTCTGTTGATATTAGAACCACTAATAAAATAATACTTAGATATTGCACATGAAATACACATAATCACAGTAGTAATGAAATAACTAGGCTAGCATGTTTTTCTCCCTGATCACTTCTACCTCATTTACTTTTCGCATTTATTTTCTATTAAAATTTCAAATCAAATCAAAACCATTTTTGTGACACTAATCAAATTAAAACTATTTAAACTTAGCTCTTGGGACGACCTCAGATTTACCAAGTCCTGCGCTACATACGACCGGGTTCTCTGCCCGTTAGTACGTGTAGACATTGGTAGACAAGTTTTATAAATTTCAAACTTGCAAAAAAATATTTTAAATAAATAATACGCATCAGGGGTCACCGAACGGTTGGGCACAAAATGGTTGGATAGGGTCATCAAAAGGCTAGGAGTGACCACGGTTGGAAAAGTGGTAAAAACGGTTGCGGGGGGTCACCAAACGGCTAGACCCATTTTACATGCGCGCGCGTTTTTGTGTTTTTCGTTTAATTCGTCAATGGCTCCTTCCTTAATCGTGATAGTCTTTTATTACTCCAAAGTTGCAAAACTCCTTTTTCTTTTGTCTCAGAAGTGATCTCTTCATGACATTTCCTCTCGAATAAGCTTTCGCGAGACTTGCATTTGTCGAAATTCTTCGTACACGCACAAAACTTCGTTTATCCATCATTTCTTATTCTTTTTCTTCACTTTCTTTATCTTTGCTAGCTACGCACATTATTACATAACTTTGTGCAAATTAATAGCAAAAGTTCCTTTAATTAACCAAATATCATGCACAAAAACACAGATAGCAAGCCTAAAAATATACTCGAATTAAGTGTTATCACCCCCTTGTTAGCAGCGACATCTTTCAGCTTATCCATGATAGTATGCTCGACTACGACAATAACCTCATCAGAAGGAGGAATAACTTTATCCTCGATCTCTTTTAGAAAAGAAACCTCCCCATCAGTAAGAGTCCTTTCCACAACCTTAACCTTGAATGGATCGGACGCAGATAATGAAATCAAACAAGCCTATCTCTAAAAAGAAAATGAAAGAGTTAGTTCAAAGATAAGAATGAAAGGAAGTACTCCACAATATAAAATAGCTACCCTCGTCATCATCGCCTAAAAAGTTAGGATGTGACTCCTCATCATCCCAAACCTGGCTTAACCCAACATCATATAGAAACGTCTTCGGATATTTCCTAAAGTTTACGTGATTCTTATTAAGGGTATCTAAAAGATCAAAATCAACCCTATCGTCGAAAGGAGGAGGATCCTTCTCGAAGAAAACCCCATTAAACCAAGGGATGGAGATAGGAACCATAGATGAATTGATCCAGAAAAATGGTCCCTCCATTTCTTTAAGGAATCTAAGCTTTTAATATAGGAGCGAGGGGTGTCTGCACCTCTAAGTTTTTAAAGGACATCCAACCGTTGTTAATCACGTTTCAATAAAACTTACAAAATAAGGAGACGGTGGGAGTCCCCCATGGAGACGACATAGGATTTCAAATTGACTAATCCTAGCAGCAGCAAGCACGAAAAGCTGGGAAAAATTAAACTAGTAATACTCTAACACACTAAGTAAGAACTTGGAAAAGGGGATATGGAAGTTGACATACTCTATAAAATGATTATATAAGTCTATCTTACCAGCTAGGTTGTCTTTTAAGTAGCATCCCGACCCGATAATTCTGGTTCTAAATTAGCAGGGATGTTATATGTAGTACAAAAAGCATCTAATTTTTTATAGTGTTAAGACGAAAGTAACATTATATGTAGTTTCCTTAGCCACTTCAGAAAATGAAAGAGTTATCAAGGTAATAAAGCATAACCTGAACCTAGATTAAAATGAGAAATAGCCGGACGAACAATCGGAGGAATGGTCGGAATTGGAAGGAAGGGTGAAGAAAAAGATTGTGGAAAAAGTAAAACAGTAAGAATGGGGTCGGGTATTTATACCCACTTGCACACAAAGCTCTAGAAATAACAAGATCGTGACACGCATCCCTGATTACCAATAGACGGTCCAGATCAAAAATAATGAACAGTCGTGATGATAGAAGGAGATCAACAGTCGTCTGACGAAATGTCGCGTCAGTCACAAGGTTGGTGGCTAAGGATAAATCCCAGAAATCGATGCCCAAAAAGGCAATCTAAATCTCGAACATAGGCTAAACATGGAACTAGTAAGCCGCACACATATAAATTATTAAGTCTAGTAACATTTCCCGAATGAAGACAAATATACTAGACCGGGGACATGATGACGTATAGTACTTAGACTTGAAATAAGAAAGCACCCCTGGAATGCTAACGAAGGACTCTACCGTGGCCTGCATAGGCCCGATAAGTCCAACAACCCGCAGTAGATATAAAGTCGGGCTAGGACTAACCCCAGACCGCAACTACAATCTCTAAATCCTAAATGCGTTCGCGAATTACTATCTCACAAAGGAATCTCGTGACTTGGCTAAATGGAGTAAGGAGCATTGAATGAGGATCACAAAAGAGAACGTCAGTATACAAAAAACAAGTAAGAGGCAACAACGTGTTGCCCAAGGGTGCTAAACCCCAAAGCATGACGTAGTCATCCACGTTGACTTCACGACAATTACCCTATTACCCATCGGTCCATAGGGTGCATTCCATATCGTGACCACCCGCAACCGACAACAACACCCGGTTATATAAAGGAGTGCATTAAACACTCCCGGCAGTATGAGTTCCGCGCTAAGAACACACATACTACTTTGTCTCTTCAGAATAGTTACTTACTCTCACGTCGTAGTCCAATCGTGAGATCTCATCTCGCGATAAGGCTAACAATGCTACCTCTTTTCTTAGCATGAAGCCTTTTACTATTTCACTTGGTGCAAAACACCCTTCTAATGAGCTTAGAATTGTACCTCTAAGTGAGTCTTGTTCATACTAACCCTTAACCCTAAATTTTGTACTAACATTGCATATATATCCACAAGGGTTAATTCCATATATACCCACCTAAAAATGATAATGTCATATTTACCCACCTAAAAATGATAATGTCATATATATCCAATTTAAACATTATATTTGTCATATTTACCCAAATCACTATAAAATCAATTTAAAGTAAATTTATATCCTCAAATTCCTATTATACCCCTAATAATATCATAAAATCCATATAAATGTCTACACCTAATTAGAAGACAAGGATTGTCTGTTATGATTACCTGCTAAATGTGTTTTTCAAGTAGAAACAAAACGAGTTGTTACAGATTATAAACGGAATGTACCGAAATTCATAGCTCTAGATATATTCGTGTAAAATGAAGAGATGTTTATAAAGTATCAGGCAACATTTCACCGAACGCATCGAAAAAAAAACCTTCTTTGATGGTTCACTCCTATTTCACACTAATTTTTAATCACGAACTCATTTTCTCTACAAACTAATTTTCCGATTACACGCATGTACTGTATCATAGATTCATAATTGATGATAAATATAATTGATGGTTTTTGTTTTATACGTACCAATTTTGGTCAAGGAAAAGAAATGTGTTTGTAATGTAACAAATCTGATTGCATTTGTCATTGATAATTTTCGGATAAACATCATTGTTTTCCTTTGATATTATTGAGGGTATAGTAGGAATTTGAGGATACAAAATTTACTTTTAATTGATTTTATAATGATTTGGGTAAATTTGACAAATACGATGCTTAAATTGGGCATATATGACATTATGATTTTTAAGTGGGTAAATATGACATTATTATGTTTAAGTTGGGTATATATGGAATTAAACCTATCCACAAATATGAGTGATTCTACTTGGACTAAAAGTGTGCTCACTGTGGGTTTTATTAAGTTTCTTTTCGTAAATTAGTGTGCGAATAAAAAACTTTATTAGATCCATAATGAGGTTCACAGGCCTAAATTTGATCCAACTCTTCTTCATATTTTCAAGTATTCAAGATAATTGCACAAAATAAAGTAATCGATCCATCACTCTCCTTATAAGTTAAAGCTACATTTCGTGTTTCTTTTACTCTTTTGTTTTATTGAATTTATGTTTGTTCGGTCATAAACTCAAAATATGGTGTTTTACTTCCGGAACAAAGCTTACACTCTAGCTTTTTAAAGTTAATAGATTAATCTCTCTCCCACAGACACATACTTTCTAAAAAAGTGAGAGAAAGCGAGATCTCGAGGAGAAAACTTTGCTAAAATCATCAATAAACACCACCACATAATTAGCAGCTCGAGAATAAAAAAAGTACGTTGAATAAGAATGTTAAATTTAAACGATACAAATGCATGCATGTAATTATCCTCAAAATGATCTGTCCTTTTAACAGTTTTGCCGCGAAAATGGACCAAAATGAAATACTATCATATGTAGTAGTTATAAGTACTTTTACATGTTATTTCTATTATCTAGCTCTTCCTCCTCGGACGACAGAAAAAATCTATGGTACAATGTCTCGTAGATAGAAAGAGATCAGTAAACTTGTTGACATTAATAGCTTAATGAATCGAAACTTGTTGACAATGCTTATGAATCGTCATAATCACGCCAACAAACGAGCATACTAACGCACCTTCTCATAATATAGAATCTCGCTCGTTGTTTCTTCACTAGCCTAGCACATTTTCTAGTGAATGTGCCTCTTCGTTGTGTGGATCTTGACGATGTGGAAGAAGAATGGCTTCTCGATACGCTTCTTTTTTTCGAGAGCTTCGGGTTATAGCGGGGGCAAGTGGATTGTGGTTGCACGTTGATGGTTGTAGTAAGAATGGCCATTATCGGAATTGTGGATAGGGAATGGAGATGATACTTTGATATATAAAGATAGGGTTATATCAACTTACGAGTAGTATATATAGTAGTGCAGGAGTGCATATAAATATGAGGTGAGTTATTATTTTGCATACTAGTTTCTCCTTATATATTAAGTGACAAATTTAGACCATCCATTTCATTATATTAAAAAGACAAGATTTAAGATTAAAAAAACATGGAGAGACCAAAAGTGTAAATTTACTAAAACTCACACTAACTACTCCCTCATTATTTATAGAGTTGGAAAATCTTGCCCAAATTGCAATTAATTAACCTTTTTGACATTTTGTATGTTTTTTTTACGTTTTTTACGTTTTTTACGTTTTTGTACGTTTTTACGGTTCTTTATATCGTTTTTGTACGTTCTCATATACGTTTCATCAGCTTTCGCACGTTTTATCGTATCTTTTCCGCGTGTTTTTTCGTCTGTTTCGTACGTTTTCATTCTTATTAGGACGTTCACACACTTTCTTTATGTACTACTCTGCACGATTTCGTACGTTTTCCCGCATGTTTTTGTCCGTTTTCGCACGTTTTTATACGTTTTCGTCTGTTTTGACACTTTATCTTTTGTTTTCGTCCGCTTTCGCACGTTTCTTTCATTTTCACACATTTTTACACGTTTTCGTCCGTTTTTGGACATTTTCTTACGCTTTCGTCCGCATTTGCGAGTTTTCGCGCGTTTTTGTCTGTTTTCTTATGTTCTCGGAGCAACGATTTCTTATGTTTTGCTTTTCGTTTTCACACGTTTTCTTTAGTTTTCACACGTTTTCGTCCGTTTTTTGACATTTTCTTACGTTTTCGCACGTTTTCTTACGTTTTCATACGTTTTCGCACGCTTTCGTCCGCATTCGCGCGTTTTCGTCCGCTTTCGCGAGCTTTTTCTAAGATTTCGTGCGATTTCCCGCCAGCGTTTTGCGCGTTTTCGTCTGTATTCAGGCGTATTTGGCCGTTTTAAGACGTTTTTGGCAGTTATCAATCAGTTGCTTCTGTTTTCATACGTTATCTATCAATGATATTATACCAAAAACCCTAAACCTCTAACCACTAAACCCTAAACCCTTAACCACTAGGTATAATATCACAAGTGACATGTACATAAACCCCTATCCCAAAAACCCTAAACCCCTAACCACTAAGTATAATATCATAAGTGATATATACATAAATTTTAAAATCCATGCCAAAAACCCTAAACCCCTAACCACTAAAACATATACCAAAAACTCTAAACCACCAACCACTAGATATAATATCACAAGTGATGTATACATAAACTTTAAAATCTATACCAACAACCTTAAACCCTGACCAGTAAACCCTATACAAAAACCCTAAACCCTTAACCACTACGTATGATGCATACATAAAATTTAAAACATATACCAAAAATCCTAAACCCCTAACCACTAAACCATATACCAAAAACCTTAAACAACTAACCACTAAACGCTTTAGCAAAACCCTAAACCACTAACCACTAAACCCTATACCAAAAACTATAAACTTCTAACCACTAGGTATAATATCACAAGTGATATATACATAAACTTTAAAATATTTACCAAAAACCTTAAACCCTTAACCATTAAACCATATACCTAATACCCTAAACCTTAAACCCCTACCCACTAGGTATAATATCACAAGTGATGTATACATAAAATTTAAAACCTATACCAAAAACCTTAAACCCATAACCACTAAAGCTCATACCCAAAACTCTAAACCCCCAACCACTAGGTATAATATCACAAATGATGTATACATAAATCACTAAACCCTACCAAAAACTCTAAACACCTAACCACTAAACCCTAAACCACTAACCGCTAAACCCTATACCAAAAACCCTAAACCCCGAACCAATAAACTCTATACCAACAACCCTAAACCCCGAACCACTAGATATAATATCACAAGTGATATATACATAAATTCTAAAATCTATATCGGAAACCCTAAACCCCTGACCACTAAACCCTATACCAAAAACCCTAACCCCTAACCACTAGGTATAATATCACAAGTGATGTATAAATAAAATTTAAAACCTGTATCAAAAATCTTAAACCCCTAACCACTAAACTCTATAAGAAAAACCATAAACCTCTAACCACTAAACCCTATACCAAAAACTCCAAACTCGTAACGATTAAACCCTAAACCTTATACCAAAAACCTAAACCCTTAACCACTAAACCATATACCAAAAAATCTAAACACCTAACTACTAAACCCTATACAAAAACCCTAAACCTAAACCCCATGCCAATAACCCTAAACCCCTCCCTAACCACTAATCCCTATACCAAAAACTCTAAACCCCTAACTACTAAACCCTATATCAAAACCCTAAACCCCTAACCATTAGGTATAATATCACAAGTGATATATACATAAACTTTAAAATATATACCAAAAACCCTAAACCCCTGACCACTATCCTATACCAAAAACCTAAACCTCAAACCACTATGTGTAATATCACAAGTGATATATATACATAAACTTTAAAATCTATACCCTAAACCCTAAACCCCTAACCACTAAACCCTATACCAAAACCCTTAAACCCCTAACCACTAAACCCTATACCAATACCTTTATAAAGTAAGATTCACCCGTGGCTTAACATTTATTACCCCTGACATTGTAGTATCACCAGTGATAAATAAATAATAATAATATCTCATGTGATAAAGTAATATAATGTGACATTAGTCATGGTATTCCACATATAATTAATATCACATGTGATAAAGCAATATAATGTGGCACTAACTGTGGTTATTTTTGAAATTCTTAACATGTAATCAATGTTATGTATCACTTGTGATATTATACTGTTAGTAGGATTAAAAGGGTTAAAACATAGTTTTGTGAGAAAATAGTGTTTTAATTTAATTTTCACAAATTATGTTTGATATATGGTTAGAATGGTAAAGATGTTTATTTTTTAATGTCAAACATGATGAACCATTTAATGTTTTACATAAATACTTACGCTCATTTCATGACATCATGTTGAGTGTTCGAACGTACAAATATGTTATATCACATGTGATACTTCAAGTAGGTTTGATGATAAAAAATAAAATTCTTCGATATTCACCAACTTCTATAAATAAACTGTTTTGATTTGGAGGTCCAAAAATTATGTATGATAAATGGTTGGAAAGCTAAGGATATATACTTTTCAATGCCAAAAACGATGAGTCAGTTGAAGTTCCACACAAATATTTATACCCGTTTTACGAAAGCATGTGAAGTGTTCTAACTTACAGATTAGTGTAATATCACACGTGATATATCAAACAAAATACTACACCGAGAAAAAATAAAAAAATACAAAAAAGTTTGTTGAAAGTATATGAAAGTGCCCCTCTATTGAAAGATAATTTAATGCTCGTAACGATGGTGTAATTTATGTATCTTAACGTTTTGCGGTTTTTACGATATGTAATTTTTAAAAATAAGGGTGAAAGTGTGTTTTAATTAAAAAACACAAAAGTAAGAAGGGGTAGTGGATGTTTTTTAAGATTTAATCTTATCCATTAAATAAAATTAAATCTTAGAATAATTCCCATCATTAGATCAAACTCAAATGGATGGTGGAGATTTGAGAAACTGATATTCAAATGAACTTTTCTCTTAGTTATATATAGTTCTAGCTGATAAAGGGTAAGTTAATTTTTGTTCCCCAAAGTGATTAATTTTCTACAAATTAAGCTAGGAATAGTGAGTTTTACAACCAAAGTTCGATTTAACTAAAATTACTACCATAATAATCTTGTAGTAATAAATTTGATTTATAGAATTGACAATATATGTTTGACACAAAGAAGAAGCATGTACTATCCACAACAGATTTGAGTTATTTTTAATATAATATTCCTGATTTAATCATGAGTTAATTACATAGATCGTCCTTGTGGTTGTCTCAAAATTGCAGGTTTTGTCCTAAAAGTTCAAAAATTACACTGATAGTCCATGTTGTTTTCCATTTTGAGTTGACCGGTCCTTTGACCGTAATTCCATCCAAAATCCTGTTAACTTTTTCCTTCGTCAGGGGCAAATTCGGCAGTTCACATACAATAATACACTAAGGACCAAATCTGTAATAAAACTAACGTTGTTATATTCCTGCCAAAAGAAAACATTGATCTACTTATCTTCTCTTTGCCTTCTTCTTGTTCATAAACACTTTTCCTTCTTCTTAAACATCAACAGTTGCTGATGCGTATTTTGTCTTGAATATATTTTTACCAAGTTTTAAATTTATAAAACTTGATTACCGATACACGAACTAACAGGTAGAGAACCCGGTCGTATATAGTGCAGTAGCTTGGTAAATCTGAGGTCGTCCCAAGAGCTAAGGCTTAATAGTTCTAATTTGATTGATGTCATGATTGAAAATGGGTTTAAGATTGATTTTAAGAATTACAGAAATTAAATGCAACAAAATAAATAGATAGAAGATGTCAGGGAGAAAGGCGTACTAACCTAACCATTTCGTTACCAATGCTATGATTACATTTTCCTATGCAATGTTCAATTATAAGTTCCATTAGTGGTTCTAAAGTCGACATACCCGAATTTTTATTTAAGGTATGTCCTATACTTACTTTGCGATCCCATATTCCCTTATGATCACACGAGCAGGGCATCCAAGCTTGCAGTGGTTAAACCTCAACTACCCTTAAGACCAATCTATAATCTAAACCGATTATTAACCCCCTCTGAAAGAGTTCCCATGTTTTTTAAGTAATTAATGTGACAAAGGCGGTAATTTGGTTAATTCCTATACTAGGGATAGATGTCAAGCTACCCTAGTACCCCACTAATCCCAGGTTCAACTTGGTAAGTCTAATATCAGGATTAATAAGACTAAACCCACCCCACTATACAACCAAAACATATGGAATCAAAGAAAGGCCTAAGAAATATCATAACAAGACCATATTAAAACAGAAATCATAATTACAACAATAGTAAATTACATTGCTAGGGCAGCACAAGATGCTTAGGCCGCTCATTAGTAATAGATACACCAGAATTTAAGAATACAGTGAACATGGATTGAATCATCATAATTCTTACAGAGGATGAAATGAACGATTAATACAAAATGTGCTAGTGGTTTCTTCTCCCTTAGACCTTCAGATGAAATGCTTTGAACCTTAGGGGTTTGGTTCACCCCTTAGAACTGTGTGTGAAGTGGTGTGTGAGTGATGTTGAATGAGCCAGAGGAGGGCTCTATTTAATTAGGCTTCGAAAGGTTTACGCGTATCCTTATGGGATGTTACGCCGTAAACTTCATCCAATGTTTCAAGGCAATAAAAAGTATGTTACGGCATACTTGTACAGAGTACGGCTTGCCATACCCAATTCATAAATGTCTCAAAAATACCGCCAGTGCGTTCCGTCAAACCAAAAGGCCTAACTTTGAAAACTCGTAATTACCATAAAGAGTCCTGACTGCGATCTTTGGGATATCTTTCTTCAGAATCTCCTTAGTTTATGATAACCCGATCTTAGTCGACTTCGAGTAGACTCTCGACCCTTAAAGTGATTTGAATAAATCATCAATTCTTGAAGCGGATACTATTAATTTACAGTTAGCTTATTTAATTCCCGATAACGATGCACACCCGAAGATCCATCCTTCTTCTTGACAAACAGACGTAGCTCACCCAAGTGAGGAAATGGGTCTTATAAATCCTTTATCGGAAAGCTCTTGCAGTTGATCCGACAATTCCTTCATCTCAGCCAGAGCTAATCGATAAGGCGCCCGTGCTACAGGTGCAACACCGGGTATCAAATCAATTTTAAATTCCACTTGTCGGGTTGGTGGAATACCCGACAAGTCCTGAGTAAATACTTCGGGAAAATTTCGAGGAATTGGTACATCTTCAAGTTGCTTATCCTCTGACTTGTCTTTAGACTTCTTTGTGGTAACATGTGACAAAAAAACATGGCATCCTTTGAGAAAGTACTTTTGAGTTTTGGTGCACGAGATGATGTTTAATTGAGACTCGTGTCTGTTGTTGCTTCTATCACCACGAACAATTAAGATTTCATTCCCAAAGGGAACACGAACGATCTTCTTATCACAAACGATTACGGCATGATACTTCATTAACCAATCCATGCCAATTATGACGTCAAAACTACCATTTCCTACGAGGCAATTAAGTCGTGTTTGAATTGAAGATATAAGAAGTTTAAAGTTGCAACCACGTATTATAGTATTAACTCTAAATTAATTTTCCAATCGACTAGTTCAACATTAAATAATGTGTCTATGTGTAGTTGGGACAGAATATCAACTAGGGAACTAAATGCAGTAGACACAAAACTCTTATCGGCACCAGTATCAAATAAGACAGAAGCATATTGGTTGTTTAGGAGGAACGTACATGTAACAACATTAGAGTTTGGATTTTTCCCTGCATTCCACTTATATAGCCCTTCTTTGCTCGCACCGGTCCCTGCCTAAGTTTCCACAACGTTGTTATTCTTCAATTATTTTGGAAATCTTTCATGTAATGCCCCCTGAACTCCACACTCAAAGCAAGAGATAACCCCATTGAATCACCCCGGGGGCTCTCTGGTTGTTAGCAGTAGCAGCTGGACTTCTATAGTTACGGGCCAGATGGCCAACCTTCTTGCAGTTGTTGCACTTGGGAGTCACACTGCCCATTATGATGGTAGTTGCATTTTGTGCACAAAGATAGAGATCCACCATATTATCTCTTCTCACTAGGCCCAGCAGTGTAAGCCCTGCTACAATTTGCCTTTTTTGAGTCTGTAGATAGAGTGGTTGATGTTCATGATGATTTTGTCACAAGCTTATTTTTTTTCTTACTTGTCATTCGCAAATTAACGGATGGTAGGAATTCACTTTACGTGATGACATTTACGGAATTATCATAGTTTACCATATCACCACACACATGGACTAGAATAGTCAATATATAATCCTTATGTAATGTGTGGTGGTATAAATACCCCTCTATGGCTTCCATAGAGGGGTTGAGGCTTTTGTATCATTTAACTTTCTATTCTATTTTACATCTTTTATTCCTCTCTCTACTCTCTCACTAGAATAATGGCTATTATGTGGTTTGAGTCTCCTAGACCAGCGGATCTTAGATTCTTTAGTTTTTCAATTGGTATCAAGAGCCATGGTTACACTCTTGGGTCGGGTTTATCTTTTGTGTCCGGTCGGTCTCGTAAAATTTTTTCAAATCTTATCATAGTTTGTGGTTTGTGTTTTGGGTTGTTTGTTGTCCTCCCCCGTGATATCACTTATTGATAGCTTGTTATAGCTTATTTTTCTTTAGCTTAATCTGGTGGAGTAAAGCCATGGTCTGCTTCTATACATTGTTGTTAGTCATATAGACTTTTAGTCCTATTATTGGCTTATATTAATAATATACTTTGGGTAAATGGGTTTATTTCATATCTTTTTAAAGCTTAATCGAAGAGTATGTTCTGACTTATTTAGTTGTAACAGCTTATGTGTTTCTTTCCAAGCTTATTAGGTTGTTAAAAAAACCTTTCTTGAAGCTTAATATTTCTGGGTTTTTAAATCTGCTTATTTTTTATGCTAAGTGAGCAAAGAGACACAGATCCGAAATTTCTAGATCTAGGTTTTGTTTTTTTTGGTGACCTATAAAAGTGACTGCGAATATACATGTTTTTAGGGGCGAGTTATACAATTTGACTAGAGGCGAATTATACCATGTCAATTAGGCGAATTATATCATGCCTCTTAGGCGAATTATACCATGCCTCTTAGGCGAATTATACCATGCTGCAGGCGAGTTATACAAACCCTACACCATGACTGAGTCAACTCGGTAATCATAGAGTTGACTGAGTCAACTCAACTGAGTTGGTTAGCACCGAGTTCAAGCCAAAAGAAAAAGACAGAAATGATGAATGAAGAAGGAAATAACAAACTCGAGTTCAACCTCAAACAAAAGCCACAATCAACAAAATCAATTACAACTGCCAACATCCTTCAACAACAACAAACCCTTCACAATCCAACTACAACAATTTTAAACTAATACTAAATCCCTTCATCACAATATCCTATCCATCTAAAATCCACAATGACTCAAAATTAAATAAATAATTAATCTCAAATTCATTATTTCGTGTGTTTAAATTATTCGAGACCCTCAACAGATATAAACACGAAATCAAAGTCTCATCATAGATCTATATGTAGCTCAAGCTCTCTTTAATATTCGAATAAAAAGATGGATTATAACAATTTTTGATTATGATCCGTTCCTTTTTTTGATTCAAAAGAACACACAAACTGAAATCAATTACACACCTTACCCAGCCCTTCAAAGATCCTTGAAGCATGTGTTACTTCATCTCACTTATGAATCAGTTGAGGTGACTGAGAATTAGTTAGAAGTTTTTATGTGCTAAAGATGTATGAGTTCATGGTGTTTGATTTTAGAAAATCGAAAAGAGTATGTTTCGTTTGGTTTGAGATGGAAGATTAGGGTATGATTGGTTTAGATCTGCTATGGAGAAAAAAGATGGGAGGCGATTGATGAAAGTGATTAGGGTTAGATGTATGAGTTAAGTTAGGGATCAATATAACTTATATCTTAACTGTGATGGTTGGAGGTCAGGATCAGGTATATCGGGTTATGTGGTAAGGCTGTTATTACAAAGTTAATTGAGGCTTCTACTATTTAGCTAGAACCGAATGGTTTTATCTGGGCTGGATCATACATGGGCCTTAATATTTTGAGTAATATTCAGTTGACAGATCCAAAAAATTGACATTGGGATATTTCACAATTGTGTTAGGCTCGAATGTTCAATTACCGAAAATTAGGTTATGTTACTTGCTGGACTAGGTTATGATCTGATGGGCTGAGTTTGTGACGGACCCGGGTACAACGGTTTGAGTGTTAATTGTTTTGGTATAAAACTAAATTTGGCTATAATGACTCACATGTGATGATAATTGCAACAGTTAGATGTTAATCCGGGTGTTGGCTATACCTTTGTGAGCTTCTATATTGTAGCAAAAGCCTCTTAAACCACAAAATTTATACAAATGGTTTGTAAATTGGTTTAACTTGGACTAAATATTATAAGATTAAATGGATATAGTTGTATCGTGTTCGAAATGAACAAGTGACAAAGTGACGAGACCAAAATCAATGCTTATAAAGAAACATAGGAATTTAAATTTTGGTAATGGCTAGATTTGAATTTATTTTTTAAAGTTGTACGAGTTGATCCGGTATCATAATTTAAGAATGAAGTGGGTATTTGCATGAAGGTGTGTTCTTATTTTATCTTAACAGTCAAGATTATATCAGTTCATATTAGGTTGGATGGAGGCCTTTCAATATAACTTACTCGGGTTTAATATTTGGATGAATACTTGGGTTATCTAGTTACCAGCAGTCGGGGTATTTGGTATGAAGACCTATAATCATCACTTAAAAGGAATACGTTGAGTCCTTAAGTGTCACATGTTGAAGACGTTGTGGATAATCGCAAAGGGTGATGAATGTCTCATACTTTGATTGGTAAGTATTGAGTTTCTCTACACTATTCTTCCAACATTAGTGCAAGCTTAAGTCACAAGAACGGGGAATTCTACTTCAGTTTCAAATTTGGTATATCGGGTTTACTCATAGTGGTAAACATTCGGTGGGCAGATGATCTTGTTTAATGTGTTCTAGTCTTAACGCAGATGTTTAAACAATTGGTGTATAAATTGTTAACTTGAACTAAATTTACAAGTTTGGGTATATCATGTTTTACTCCATCAGTGGTTCACGTTCAAATAGCCTAGCAAATACGTGTTGGTAAAAAGATAGTCAGGGAGAGTTTTATGAGTAAAGAGTTGATCACATTGATGTCTAGCGGAATCGAATTGAGCCTAAATTTATTCTTCATATACAAATATTCAAGTATAATTGTGCATACAAGGTTTTGCTGATTCTGAGTATCAAAACCACAAGGAGAAGGATGACATACCCCGAAGAGAGGTCTGTTGCCTTTCTAGTTTCTTGAAATCTTAAAAAGTCATCTTTCTTGAAATTCTTATGTTAGGCATGCAGAAGACAATGTCATAAACTCAGATAAACATCAGCGCTTTAATATGTGGCTTTATTGGTGCATTTCTTTCAACCACATAAGGAAAGAGGATATCTTATTAATATTATTAGTATGCATTATATGAAATTCCATGTAAAAGATTGTAGAATAATTATCAAGCGTGAGAAATGCTTGCTGATTCGTTATGTCCTCCATCCGACAGAACCCCATCCCCCGAACGGTCAAACACTAAGCTTATTCTTAAGAAGCCATTCATATTTGATGTGGTATCCTATTAATTCCCGATGTCACTTAATTATTTTAAAACTTGTAAGGAAAGCTTTAAAACTTGCTCAAGAGGGATTGCTTAGTTTGGGGGGAAGCTTAGAAAGGTTCAAATGATGAAATATGTGGCATGAATTGGGGGGAAGCTGTCAGAGCTTCTCCTAACAAGAAGTGTATTGGTAATTTACCTAGTTTTAAAAGCCCTATTACATTATTTCTCTCAACAAGGTACTACAACATGATTCATGTTGGAGTAGCAGACTTGAAGTCAAATACCCAGAAGACTTCAGCAGCAATTATAGATTCATGAAATTCTTGTTTCTTAATCATTATGTACTTGTTAGGAAAATATTGTAAAAATTATGAATATCGTCCCGTAGTGGGAATAGTTAGAGAGAAACACGTTTACGTGATGACATTTACAAATTACCATACTTACCAAATCACCACACACAGAGACTAGAAATAAGCAATATAGGAAATTCAAATGAAAATGTGTGGTGGTATAAATACCCCCTATGGCGTTCCATAAAGGGTTGAGGCATTTTGTATCATTTCACTGTTCTATTCTAAAACTACATACTTTTGTTTCCTCTCCATAATTCTACACATAGGAATCATGGCTATCAAGTGGTTTAGTCTCCTAGTCCCACCGATCTTAGATTCCTTAGTTTTTTTTTCACGGATCTTCTGATCATCGATCATTTGCAAATTCCAATGCATCTTGCATTGTTTTTTTCTTAGATGCCATCACACTACCCTTGAAACATGTCGGTAATCCAACAACATACGTCTCTCAACCACATCAGATTCTTCCAAAACATTCTCCACATATCATTGCCCACTTTGAAAAAACGTTAAGAATAACTCACACATCAGTACCTAACTTTAACCTTTAGGGTTCTAGATTACAATTTCCAACTTCATGATTTACATCTTGGGCAATACTTTTGCCATTCTTTTTCATGTCATTCCATAAGCAGCATCATGACCAACAGTCCTAACGTGGGAATTCCACCATGTTAGTGCACTGCCAAGTAGAGTGCAAGTAGCAAACTTGATTTAGCACGCAACGGTGCAGTTGCTTATGTGGAATACTAAATTCATTTTCTCAACCATTGAGTCAAACCTACGACTCCAATAGCACCCTTGAAGATAAGGGTTGTCATTTCAAGAAGTCACAATAACGTGCACTTCAACGATAGTGTGCTCTGTCCTTCTATCTGGCACTTTCTTTAATCATGGTTATCATCGTCATTTCTACTGCTTCCTGTTGGCTTCATACACACCAACGCAACATCTACTCCTTTGGTTATCAGTTGCTTAATAGCAACATTTGTCATAGGGGTGGTGGTTTTCTTTAGAGCCATTTTCTTCAAAATCACAAGAAAATATAATACACGTTAGATTTCATACAATCATAATCGCGACATGACATGCATAATATATAAAATAAAATCACAACACATAGTGAAATATACAACCGAAGTGAGATCAATGACATAAATAAATCAATATTCAAACATAACAATATCGATAACATACATGATAGTTTTTGGTTACAAAATGACCAGTACAATTAGGTTACAAATGAAAAATACAATCCTAGAGTCAGGCTAGCTGGGAGTTACCCATAATACTTAGCAGGCTATACAAGATAGCTAAATGATTTAATGTAAAACTAGCAACTACTACCGGCATCCTCCACATCATCAGGGTGTGTTGGGTCTCTAGCTTCTAATGCATGAATACGTCCATAAGCTCTAGTCACCATATCACCTACCTCATGCCTCTGCCACTCCATCCTCTCGTGCTGAGTTTGTAGTGTCCCAACATGAGCCCTTAATGTCCGATAAAAAAACAGCCTCCACAGTCCCGGAGTACTATCCTCGAGAATAAGCCATGTCCCTTCGGCACTAAACAGCATCTCGCTCATAAGAAGAAGCCATAGAGCGAAAGTATCGCCTCTCTCTCGTCAGTAAAGAGATCAGAGCTCTCAGCGCATCGCGGTCGTCTTGAGCGTCCCCATGACGCACATAGAGCTCATGAACATCCTGCCTCTGAGTAGCAGCAAGATCTATCACCCTCTTATTGACCTCCTCTACGGCGGTCATCACTCTACCCTCAAAGGCTCGAATACTAGCATCCAAGGTATCAATAAATCCGTAGTCTACCCTACTAGCTAAAGTATGTCCAGTCTTCCTAGCAGCAGCTGCTGTCAAACTCTCCCCAACCTCGAACCTACGAGTAGGAGCAGTAAAACAAACCCTCTTCTGAGGTGGCATCTCAGCCTCAGAAATATAAGTCCTATGAGCAGTAGATGGTAACAACAAGGGTGGTGATGGTAAGGGTGTAGATGGTATATGTAGGAGTGGGGATGATAGTGGAGATGGTGGTGGTGATGGAGATATGGGTACGGCAGCGTACTCACCAATACGTGCCTCAGCAGATGGTGATAGTGGAGTATGAGGTCGAAAAAAGATCTGTGCCTAACAGAGTCCCCTGGTTTTGAGGAAAAAGGGACAATATCTATGTGATCTAGTTGGTAAGGTGTTGTAGCATCAGACTCCGACGGTCTTAAAAGGTTCTATTTCCTCAGCACAGGGGTGTAGAGTCGGCCAGAGCTAGATGCTCCTCCTCCTCGTCGCCCTCGGAGGCCTCCTCCTCCTTGTCATCTTCATCCTTGGAGGACTCCTCCTTTTCCTCCTAATCCTCTCCTTCATCAGTGAGATAATCAGCGGGATCCTCCTCTGGGTCGTCCTTTAAAGGATCAAAGTCAACAACATAGCTCGGTGATAGGGCGGTGGGTGAAGCGTCAGCAATCCGTGGCTGATCCTCAATCGGTACCTCATCATCTGATGGTGTCTAGTACTCCGGGGTACTCGGGAGCAGGAACATAATCAGGTGATGGTGGTGCCTGCTCTGAGACTGCGATGCCTCCTCAGTTGCCTCAAATTCGTATGGATCCATCAAATGGAAACCCTATGGTGGTAGGTTACTGTCAGTAGATATGGACGTGTAGGTAACTATAGCATGTGACTCTGACGAAGATATGACTGTTGTAACAACCCAAAAAGAGTGTATATATGTATATAAAACAAGTGTATGTAATATACGTAATACAATAACACACGCCATATAATCGATCATGTAACCAGTCTAATGCAAAACAAATAGTGTATGCATGTCGTAGATAAACTTTGTAGATTTAATTATTGAAAACGGTTATAAGTCTAGGTCAGATAATGCAACCTAGTTCTCTTTAACCATGGATTTAGATACCAATCTGTAACACCTTCAAATTGGTCACATTGAAAATATTGTCTAAGAGTGTTACTTCATAATACAACACACAAGATATGAAATGAACTCTAAATAAGTCATTTTATAAAAGAGTACATGTTGATAGATTGAAATGTATTGTTACAAAGCCTACCCCCCCCCCTTAAAGAAAAAGGCTATAATCCGTTTTATTGTTGTGAAAACATAAAGATTTTGATACATAACAAAATGTCCCAAAATGTAATGCAGTAAATCTTTAGTGCATTTAGACTCCAAAATGATGCTTTCAAATGTATCCATGTTCATGTGCACTTATTGACCTGAGAAAAACATGCTTTAAAACGTCAACATAAAGTTGGTGACTTCATATGTTTAGGTAAGAATAATAAAGTAGGACCGCAAAGAATTCAAAAGATGTTTAACGACAATGTAACACATACAATATAACAAAAGTAATTACGAATGCACTATGCTCATGACACTGAAGCTACAGCATGTATGTCTGCAAATTAATGCATGTGCCTATGTAGATGTTCAACCCGCAACATCCAAATCCGACATGGTATACGTCAGTTACTTTGGTACATCGAAGCTAGTGAGCGCTACTCACCCTAACGGGGATGTCAATCCTAAATAGATCTATTAATAACATTCGCGCTTACACCAAGTAATTAACAATTCATGATTCATGGGCATAGTGGGTTATCGCTACTTAGGCAAACTCGTAATTTGTTTAAAAGTGTACTTGCGTCCAAATATAAAACAATGCATGTTTCTCACCACAAAAGTTGTAAATCATTGTAGTTGTATGAAATGAGGCTATGAACTCACCTCAAGTGAAATGTATTAATTCTAGGAAAACAAATAAGTAAAACGTCACTTGTGATTCGAATGCAACCTAATTATTTTATAGGTCGTATGAGTATAGTGTATTTGAAATAAATACAACAATACAAATTATAGAGTTATATCACCAACTAATAGTTTTTGTTTAATTTATAAATTTAAAACAAAAATTTAAGTCACACTTGATATTTATATAATGAAATTATTTTAATTTAAAATAGTTTAATCATTTGTAAAATAATATTATAAGTATGAAAACATGTATAAAATATTTATAAGTTAATACTACATAGTTTCTTACGGTTTTTATAGCCCAAATAGACCCGAAAACACTCGTAAACCTTATATAAGTAATACTCCATCCTGTCGTGCTGAGTCTGCAGTGTCCTAACCTGAGCCTCTAGTGTCCTGATACGACCCTCCATAGCCAGGATCCTATCCTCAGAATAAGCCCATGCCTGTCTGGCATAAACAGCATCTCGCTCATAAGAAGAAGCCATAGAGCGCAAGTATCACCTCTCTCTTGTCAGTAAAGAGATCTCAGCTCTCAGCGCATCACGGTCGTCTTGAGAGTCCCCATGACGCACATAGAGCTCATGAACATCCTGCCTCTGAGTAGCAGCAAGATCTATCACCCTCTTATTGACCTCCTCTACGGCGGTCATCACTCTACCCTCAAAGGCTCGAATACTAACATCCAAGGTATCAATAAATCCATAGTCAACCCTACGAGCTAAAGTATGTCCAGTCTTCCTAGCAGCAGCATCTTTCAAACTCTAACCAACCTCGAACCTATGAGTAGGAGCAGTAAAACAAACCCTCGGTGGCATCTCAGCCTCAGAAATATCAGTCTTATGAGCAGTAGATGGTAACAACAAGGGTGGAGATGGTAAGGGTGGAGATGGTATCTGTGGGAGTGGGGATGATAGTGGAGATGGTGGTGGTGATGGAGGTGTGGGTGCGGCAGCGTACTCGGCAATACATGCCTCAACAGATGGTGATGGTGGAGTATGAGGTCGAACAAAGATTTGTGCCCTACGGAGTCTGGTCTGAGAAAAAGGGACAATAGTTTATGGTGATCTAGGTGGTGGTGGTGTAGCAGCAGACTTGTCGGTCTCAAAGGGTTCTGTCTCCTCAGCTGAGAGGACAGAGTCAATAGCATGTAGTGTAGAGTCGGCCGGAGCTAGATGCTCCTCCTCGTCGTCGTCCTCGGAGGCCTCCTCCTCCTCCTCCTCATCATCCTCAGAGGAATCCTCATTTTCCTCCTCATACCACATCCCAACATTAGCTAGATAATCACTGGAACCTCCTATTATGTCCCTCCTCTAAAGTATCGAAGTCAGCAACATAGCTCGGTGAAAGGGCGATGGGTGTAAGCATCAGCAATCAGTGGATTGATCCCTCAAACGTTACCTTAACCGTCTGACAGTGTCAAGTACACTGTGGTACTCGGGAGACAGAAAAAAAAAACATAAGTAGGTGATGGGGGTGTGCCTGCCAGGTAGACGAGGTGCCTCCTCAGGTGCCTCAAACTCGTATGGAAACCATCAAAAAGAAACCCTATGATGGTAGGTTTGTAGCTGTCAGAAGATAAGGACTAGTATGTAACTGTAGCATGTGACCTGACTCTGACAAAGATATAAACTGTTGTATACAACCCAAAAAAGTGTATATAATGTTATATAAGATAAGTGTTATGTAATATACGTAATACAATATAAACACGCATACAATCATGTAACCAGTCAATCAAAAAAATCGTGTATGTATGTCCGTGAAAAACTATGTAATGATGTAATAGTTGAAAACAGTTATAGTCAAGTCAATATGCCAACCGTAGCTTCCACTATAACCAAGGATTTAAGATACCAATCAGAAACACCCTCAAAAATGGGTTCGCAGCGAAATATTATCCGGAATATTACTTCTAATACAACACACAAGAAAGATAATGGCGAACATCTAAATGAAGTCCATTTTTAAAAAAGATACATTTGATTGATTGAAATGTTTGTTACAAAAGCTCCAAGCTTTAATCATTTATTGTTGTGAAAACATAAAGATTTTGATACATAACTTCATAATACTAGGTATAATATCACAAGTGATATATACTAAACTTTATACCAAAAACCTAAACTCTTAACCACTAAACCTTATACCAAAAAACATAAACACCTAACCACTAAACCTTATACAAAAACCCTAAACCCCTAACTACCACACCCTATGCCAATAACCCTAAACCCCCTCCCTAACCACTAATCCCTATACCAAAAACTTTAAACCCCTAACCACTAAACCCTATATCAAAAACCTTAAACCTCTAACTACTAGGTATAATATCACAAGTGATATATACATAAACTTTAAAATATATACCAAAAACCCTAAACCCCTGACCACTACCCTATACCAAAAACCTAAACCTCAAACCACTATGTGTAATATCACAAGTGATATATATAACAAAAACATTACACCTTCTGATAGTCCATAAAAAAAAAACGTGGTGAGGGGGGGTGGAGCGCGAGGGGGGTGGCCCTATACCAAAACCCCTAAACCCTTAACCACGAAACCTTATACCGGTACCTTTATAAAGTAAGGTTCACTCGTGGCTTAACATTTATTACCCCTGACATTGTAGTATCACCAGTGATAAATAAATAATAATAATAATATCTCATATGATAAAGTAATATAATGTGACATTAGTCATGGTATTCCACATATAATTAATATCACATGTGATAAAGTAATATAATGTGGCACTAACTGTGGTTATTTTTGAAATTCTTAACATGTAATCAATGTTATGTATCACTTGTGATATTATACTGTTAGTAGGATTAAAAAGGTTAAAACATAGTTTTGTGAGAAAATAGTGTTTTAATTTAATTTTTACAAATTATGTTTGCTATATGGTTATAATGGTAAAGATTTTTATTTTTTAATGTCAAACATGATGAACCATTTAATGTTTTACATAAATACTTACGCTTATTTCATAACACCATATTGAGTGTTCGAACGTACAAATATGTTATATTACATGTGATACTTCAAGTAGGTTTGATGATAAAAAATAAAATTCTTCGATATTCATCAACTTTTATAAATAAACTGTTTTGATTTGTGTTAAGGTCCACAAAATTATTGTAGTGATAATGGTTATAAAAGCTCAGGATATATAACTTTTCAGATTGCAAAAACGAGAGTTCAGTTGAAGTTCCGCACAAATATTTATACCCGTTTTACGCAAGCATGTAAAGTGTTCTAACTTACAGATTAGTGTAATATCACACGTGATATATCAAACAAAATACTACACCGAGAAAAAATAAAAAAATACAAAAAAGTTTGTTGAAAGTATATGAAAGTGCCCCTCTATTGAAAGATAATTTAATGCTCGTAACGATGGTGAATTTATGTATCTTAACGTTTTGCGGTTTTTACATATGTAATTTTTAAAAATAAGAGTGAACGTGTGTTTTAATTAAAAAACACAAAAGTAAGAAGGGGTTGTGGATGTTTTTTAAGGTTTAATCTTATCCATTAAATAAAATTAAATCTTCATCATTAAATCAAACTCAAATGGATGGTGGAGATTTATCGTGAGGAGAAACTAATATGCAAATAAACTTTTCTCTTAGTTATATATAGTTCTAGCTGATAAAGGGTAAGTTAATTTTTGTTCCCCAAAGTGATTAATTTTCTACAAAAAAAATCTAGAATAGTGATTTTTACAACAAAGATCGATTAACTAAAATTATACATAATAATCTTGTAGTAAATATATTTGAATTTATAGAAATGACAATATATGTTTTGACACAAGAAGAAGCAAGAACTAAGTCACAACAGATTTTGAGTTAATTTTTAAAAAATAATAATCCTGATTTAATCAGAGTTAATTTACATAGATCGTACCTTGTAGTTACTCAAAATTGGCATGTTTTGTCCTAAAAAGTTTCAAAAAGATAACAGATAGTCCATGTTGTTTTCATTATTGATTGACGCGTTTTTCCCTTTGGAACCGTAAATCCATCCAAAATCCAGTAACTTTTTTCCTTCGTCAGGGGACAAATTCGCTATTCACAACAATAATACACTAAGGACCAAATCTGTAAATAAAACTCACTGTTGGTTATATTCCTGCCAAAAAGAAAGACATTGATCTACTATCTTCTCTTGCTTACTTTCTTTGTTCATAAACACTTTTCTATCTTCTAAACATCAACGTTGCTGAAGCGTATTTTGTCCTTGAATATATTTTTACCAAGTTTTAAATTATAAAACTTATTACCATAAACACGAAGCTAACAGGTAGAGAACCCGGTGGTATATAGTGCAGTAGCTGGTACATCTGAGGTCGCCCAAGAGCTAAGGCTTAATAGATTCTAAGTTTGTTGATGAACATGATTGAAAGATGGGTTTTAAGATTGATTTAAGAAATTACATAAATTAAATGCATAACAAAATAAATAAGATAGAAGATGTCAGGAGAAGGGCGTACATAACCTAACCATTCGTACCGAAAGCTATGATTACATTTTCCTATGCAATTTTCCATATAAGTTTCCATTAGTGGTTCTAAAGACGACGATAACCCGAATTTTTATTTAAGGTATGTCCTATACTTACTTTGCGATCCCATATTCCCTTATGATCACACGAGCAGGGCATCCAAGCTTGCAGTGGTTAAACCTCAACTACCCTTAAGACCAATCTATAATCTAAACCGATTATTAACCCCCTCTGAAAGAGTTCCCATGTTTTTTAAGTAATTAATGTGACAAAGGCGGTAATTTGGTTAATTCCTATACTAGGGATAGATGTCAAGCTACCCTAGTACCCCACTAATCCCAGGTTCAACTTGGTAAGTCTAATATCAGGATTAATAAGGTCTAAGCCACCCACTATACTACCAAAACATAGGGATCAAAGAAAGGCCATAAGAATATCTAACAGAACCATAATTAAACAGGAAATCATAATTACAACAATAGTAATTACATGGCTAGGCCAGCACTAGGAGTGCTTAGCCGCTCATAGTAATAGATACACAAGAATTAATGAATAAAGACATGGATTGAATCATCATAATTCTTACAGAGGATGAAAAGAACGATTAAATACAATAAGTGTGCTAGTGGTTTCTCCCTTAGACCTTCAAATGAAATGCTTTGAACCTTAGGGGTTTGGTTCACCCCTTAGAACTGTGTGTGAAGTGGTGGTGGTGAGTGATGATGAATGAGCCAGAGGAGGGCTCTATTTATAGGCTTCGAAAGGTTTACGGCGTAATCCTTATGGGATGTTACGCCGTAACCTCATCCAATGTTCTAGGCATAAAAGTATGTTACGGCATAACCTTGTCGCCCATGTTACGCCGTAACACTGAGTCAGCTACATCATCTCTTGTAATTTTGAATGTTGTGGCGTAATCTTGGAGACACTTTATGGCGTAATGTTGGGCCACCAATACAATTTCTTCATGTCTTGGTACACCTTGTCGGAACCCGGCATGAACAGAATATTTTGACTTGTGGGACTCATGCATAATCAAAGTCCTTAGATCACCAAAGCATGGCAACCAACTCCTGCTCTTCAAACACAGTGTTTCGTCAACACGCGATTCCAACTTATCTTTCCTGATTATACCTCCGACATCTTTAGCCTCAAAGTTTTCTGGTTTCCTTGCCTCATTCTGAGCGTTCAAAATTTGCTTGGGAAGATCCAAACCAATAGTCATAACTATGGCTCGAATGCGTAATGGCTTGATTCGTTCTTTTCTGCTTAAAGCATCAGCCACTACCTTTGCTTTTCCTGGGTGATAACGAATTTTGCAATCGTAATCACTAAGTAACTCCAACCAACGACGTTGCCTCATGTTCAATTCCTTCTGATCAAGGATGTGCTGTAAGATTTTGTGATTAGTGAACACGGTACACTTTGTTCCATACATATAGTGTCTCTAAATATTTAGAGCGATCACTACTGCTCCTAATTCTAAATCATGAGTTGTGTAATTCTTTTCGTGAATCTTCAATTGACATGATGTATAAGTAATCACCTTCTCATTCTGCATCAACACAACACCTAATCCTTTATGCTAAGCATCGCAATAAACTATAAAGTTCTCAGCTCATTCAGGTAAAGCCAAGATAGGTGTGCTACACAGTTTCAGCTACAATAACTGAAAAGCCGCTTCCTCTTTGTCACCCCAATCAAACTTGACCTTCTTCTAGGTTAGCTTGGTCATTGATTTGGCAATCTTTAAAAATCCTTCAATAAATCTTCGATAGTAACCAGCAAGACCTAAAAATTGACAAATCTCCGTTAGAGTCTTAGGAGATGCCCAATATTTAATTGACTCGATCTTGGCAGGATCTACATGAATGCCTTGACTATCAATCACGTGACCGAGGAACTGTACTTTAGGGATCTGAAATTCACACTTAGAAAATTTGGCATACAACTCATCCTTCTTAAGCAACTCTAAGATTGACTTAATGTGCTCTTCATGCTCTTGCTTGCTCTTCGATTAGATCAAAATATCGTCAATAAAGACACTCACAAACTTGTACAAGTACGGCTTGCATACCCAATTCATAAGGTCCAAAAATACCGCCAGTGCGTTCGTCAAACCAAAAGGCATAACTTGAAACTCGTAATTACCATAACGAGTCCTGAATGCGATCTTTGGGATATCTTCTTCATGAACTCTTAGTTGATGATAACCCGATCTTAGGTCGATCTTCGAGTAGACACTCGACCCTTAAAGTTGATTGAATAAATCATCAATTCTTGGAAGCGGATACTAGTAATTTACTGTTAGCTTATTTAATTCCCGATAATCGATGCACACCCGGAATGATCCATCCTTCTTCTTGACAAACAAGACCGGAGCTCCCCAAGGTGAGGAAATGGGTCTTATAAATCCTTTGTCGGAAAGCTCTTGCAGTTGATCCGACAATTCCTGCATCTCAGCCAGAGCTAATCGATAAGGCGCCCGTGCTACAGGTGCAACACCGGGTATCAAATCAATTTTAAATTCCACTTGTCGGGTTGGTGGAATACCCGACAAGTCCTCAGTAAATACTTCGGGAAAATTTCGAGGAATTGGTACATCTTCAAGTTGCTTATCCTCTGACTTGTCTTTAGACTTCTTTGTGGTAACATGTGACAAAAAAACATGGCATCCTTTGAGAAAGTACTTTTGAGTTTTGGTGCACGAGATGATGTTTAATTGAGACTCGTGTCTGTTGTTGCTTCTATCACCACGAACAATTAAGATTTCATTCCCAAAGGGAACACGAACGATCTTCTCATCACAAACGATTACGGCATGATACTTCGTTAACCAATCCATGCCAATTATGACGTCAAAACTACCAAGTTCTACGGGCATTAAGTCGATGTTGAATGGATGATTTAAGAAGTTTAAAGTGCAACCTCGTATGATAGTATTAACTCTAATTAATTTTCCATCGACTAGTTCGACATTATAATCATGGTCTAGTGTAGTTGGGACGATATCAACTAGGGAACTAAATGCAGTAGACACAAAACTCTTATCGGCACCAGTATCAAATAAGACAGAAGCATATTGGTTGTTTAGGAGGAACGTACATGTAACAACATTAGAGTTTGGATTTTTCCCTGCATTTCCCACTGTATAAGCCCTTGCTTGTGCTCAACCGTTCCCATCCTAAGTTCCACGGTTGTTATTCTTCAATTTTTGGAAATCTTTCATGTAATGCCCCCTGAACTCCACACTCAAAGCAAGAGATAACCCTTTGAATCACCCCGGGGGCTCTCTGGTTGTTAGCAGTAGCAGCTGGACTTCTATAGTTACGGGCCAGATGGCCAACCTTCTTGCAGTTGTTGCACTTGGGAGCACACTGCCCATTATGATGGTAGTTGCATTTTGTGCACAAAGATAGAGATCCACCATATTATCTCTTCTCACTAGGCCCAGCAGTGTAAGCCCTGGCTACATTTTGCCTTTTGTGAGGCTGTTGTTGAGTGTGGTTGTTCATTGAGTTGTCATCAAGCTTTATTTTTTTCTTAGCTTGTCTTTCAGCAAATGTACGGATGTTAGGAATTCACTTTACGTGACGACATTTACAGAATTACCATAGCTTACCATATCACCACACACAAGGACTAGAATAGTCAATATAGAATTCTTATGTAATGTGTGGTGGTATAAATACCCCTCTATGGCTTCCATAGAGGGGTTGAGGCTTTTGTATCATTTAACTTTCTATTCTATTTTACATCTTTTATTCCTCTCTCTACTCTCTCACTAGAATAATGGCTATTATGTGGTTTGAGTCTCCTAGACCAGCGGATCTTAGATTCTTTAGTTTTTTCAATTGGTATCAAGAGCCATGGTTACACTCTTGGGTCGGGTTTATCTTTTGTGTCCGGTTGGTCTCAAAATTTTCAAATCTGTCATAGTTTGTGGTTTGTGGTTTTGGGTTGTGTTGTCTCGTGATATCAGCTTATTGATAGCTTGTTATAGCTTATTTTCGTTAGCTTATCTGGTGGATAAAGCCATGGTCTGCTGCTATTCATTGGTTGTTAGTCATAAGTCTTTTTAGTCCTTATTATTGGCTTATTTTATACTTTTGGGTAAATGGTTTATTTCATTCTTTTTAAAGCTTAATCGAAGCTACTGTTCATGACTTATTTAGTTGTAACAGCTTATGTGTTTCTTTCCAAGCTTATTAGGTTGTTAAAAAAACCTTTCTTGAAGCTTAATATTTCTGGGTTTTTAAATCTGCTTATTTTTTATGCTAAGTGAGCAAAGAGACACAGATCCGAAATTTCTAGATCTAGGTTTTGTTTTTTTGTAGACCACTAAAAGTGACTGGCGAATAATACATGTTTTGGGGCGAGTTATACCAGTTGACTAGAGGCGAATTATACCATGTCAATTAGGCGAATTATATCATGCCTCTTAGGCGAATTATACCATGCCTCTTAGGCGAATTATACCATGCTGCAGGCGAGTTATACAAACCCTACACCATGACTGAGTCAACTCGGTAATCATAGAGTTGACTGAGTCAACTCAACTGAGTTGGTTAGCACCGAGTTCAAGCCAAAAGAAAAAGACAGAAATGATGAATGAAGAAGGAAATAACAAACTCGAGTTCAACCTCAAACAAAAGCCACAATCAACAAAATCAATTACAACTGCCAACATCCTTCAACAACAACAAACCCTTCACAATCCAACTACAACAATTTTAAACTAATACTAAATCCCTTCATCACAATATCCTATCCATCTAAAATCCACAATGACTCAAAATTAAATAAATAATTAATCTCAAATTCATTATTTCGTGTGTTTAAATTATTCGAGACCCTCAACAGATATAAACACGAAATCAAAGTCTCATCATAGATCTATATGTAGCTCAAGCTCTCTTTAATATTCGAATATAAAGATGGATCTATAACAATTGGGTTATGATCCTTTCTTTGTTTTGATTCAAAAGACACACAAACGAAAATCAATTACACCTTACCCGAGACCTTTACAAAGATCTTGAAGCCATGTTTACTTCATCTTCACTTTGAAATTAGTTGAGGTGACTGAGATTAGTTTGAAGTTTTATGTGCTAAAGATGTATGAGTTCTATGGGGTTTGATTTTTAGAAGATAGAAAGAGTATGTTCGTTGGTTTGAGATGGAAGATTAGGGTATGATTGGTTTAGATCTGCTATGGAGAAAAAAGATGGGAGGCGATTGATGAAAGTGATTAGGGTTAGATGTATGAGTTAAGTTAGGGATCAATATAACTTATATCTTAACTGTGATGGGTGGAGTCATGGATCAGGTATATCGGGTTTGTGGTAGGCTTGTTATTACAAAGTTTATTTGAGGCTTCTACTATTTTAGCTAGACCGAATGGTTTATCTTGGGCTGGATCATACATGGGCCTTAATATTTTGAGTAATATTCAGTTGACAGATCCAAAAAATTGACATTGGGATATTTCACAATTGTGTTAGGCTCGAATGTTCAATTACCGAAAATTAGGTTATGTTACTTGCTGGACTAGGTTATGATCTGATGGGCTGAGTTTGTGACGGACCCGGGTACAACGGTTTGAGTGTTAATTGTTTTGTATTAAAACTAAATTTGGCTAAATGACTCACATGGGATGATTATTGCTACATTTAGATGTTAATGGCTACCTTTGAGCTTCTATATTGTAGTCATATCCTCTTAACCAAAAATTTATACAAATTGGTGTGTAAATTGGTTAACTTGGACTAAATATTTAAGATTAAATGGTTATCAGTTGTATTCGTGGTTCGAAATGACAAAGTGACAAAGTGACGAGACCAAAATCAATGCTTATAAAGAATCATGGAATTTAATTTGTAATGGCTAGATTTGAAATTTATTTTTTAAAGTGTGTACGGAGTTGATCGGGTATCACTAATTTAAGATTGAAGTGGTATTTCATGAAGGTGTGTTCTTATTTTATCTTAAAGTCAAGATTTAGTCATTCATAGTTGGTTGGATGGATGGCTTTCAATGATAACTTACTCGGGCTTAATATTTTGGATGAAGACTTGGGTTATCTAGTTACCAGCAGTCGGGGTAGTTGGTTGAAGACCTAGATATCTATCACTTAAAGGAGATACGTTGTAGTTCTCAGTGTCACATGTTGAAGACGTTGTGGATAATCACAAAGGGTGATGAATGTCTCATACTTTGATTGGTAAGTATTGAGTTTCTCTACACTATTCTTCCAACATTAGTGCAAGCTTAAGTCACAAGAACGGGGAATTCTACTTCAGTTTTAAATTTGGTATATCAGGTTTACTCATCAGTGGTAAACATTCGGTGGGCTGTTGATCTTGTTTAATGTTGTTCTAGTCTTAACCAGATGTTTATACAAATTGGTGTATAAATTGGTTAACTTGAACTAAATTTTCAAGTTGGGTATATCATGTTTACTCCATCAGTGTTCACTTCAAATAGCCTACAAAACGGTTGGTAAAAAGATAGTCAGGGAGAGTTTATGAGTAGAGATTTGATCAGCAGTTGATTCTTAGAGGAATAGATTTGAGCTAATTTATTCTTCATACAAATATTCAAGTATATGTGCATACAAGGTTTTGCTGATTCTGAGGTATCAAAACCAGCAAGGGGAAGGAGGACATACACCCGAGAGTCTTTGCCTTTCTTTTTCTTGAAAGCTTAAAAAGTCATCTTTCTTGAAATTCTTTTATGTTAGGCCATGCCAGGAAGACAAATGTCATAACTGCAGAGAACATCAGCGCTTTAATATGTGGCTTTTGGGTGCATTTCTTCAACCACATAGGGAAAGAGATATCTTATGAAATTTAGTATGCATTATTTGAATTTCCAGGGGGAAGAGTTGTGAGAAGAATTATTCAAGCGTGAGAAGATGCGTTGCTGATTCAGTTTATGTCTCCCCGAACGGTCAATCACTAAGCTTATTCTTAAAGAAGCAATCATATTTGATGTGGTATCCTATTAATTCCGTTGTGCACTTAATTATTTTAAACTTGTAAGAAAGCTTTAAAACTGCTCAAGAGAGGATTGCTAGTTTGGGGGGAAGCTTTGAAAGGTTCTAAATGATGAATATGTGGCATGAATTGGGGGGAGCTTGTTCAGAAGCTTCTCCTTAACCAAGAAGTGTATGGGTTACCTAGTTTATGCCTATTACAGTATTTCTCCTACAAGGTACTACAAACATGATTCATGTTGGAGTGCAGACTTGAAGTCAAATACCACAGAAGACATCATCAGCATTAGTAGATTCATGGAAATTCTTGTTCTTAATCATTATGTACTTGTTAGGAAAATATTGTAAGTAATTATGTATATCGTCCCGTGGGGGAAGATTGTTAGGAATTCACTTTACGTGACGACATTTACAGAATTACCATAGCTTACCATATCACCACACACAGAGACTAGAATAATCAATATAGGATTCTTATGTAATGTGTGGTGGTATAAATACCCCTCTATGGCTTCCATAAAGGGGTTGAGGCTTTTGTATCATTTCACTTTCTATTCTATTTTACATCTTTTGTTCCTCTCTTTATTCTCTCACTAGAATAATGGCTATCATGTGGTTTGAGTCTCCTAGTCCACCGGATCTTAGATTCTTTAGTTTTTTCAACGGATCTTCTGATCCATCAGATCATTTGCAAATTCAATTGCATCTTGCATTGTTTTTTTCTTAGATGCCATCACACTACCTTGAATCATGTCGGGAAGTCCACCAACATACTTCTCAACCTCATCAGATTCTTCAGGAAACATTCTCCCACATATCAGTGCCAACTTTTGAAAACGTTATGTATAACTCACAACATCAGTACCTTTAACCTTTAGGTTCTAGATTTCAATTTCCAACTTCTTGATTTCACTTCTTGGGCAATACTTGCCAGTCTTTCATGTCATTCCATAAGCAGCATCATGACCAACAGTCTTAACGTAGGAATTCCACCATGTTAGTGCACTGCCAAGTAGAGTGCAAGTAGCAAACTTGATTTAGCACGCAACGGTGCAGTTGCTTATGTGGAATACAAATTCCATTTTCTCAAACCATTGAGTCAAACCTACGACTCCTTTAGCACCCTTGAAGTTAAGGGGTTGGCATTTCAAGAAGTCGTCATACGTGCACTCACGAGTAGTGTGCTCTGTCCTTCTTCTGCCACTTCTTGAATCATGGTTATCATCGTCATTTCTACTGCTTCTGTTGGCTTCATACTCAGCCATCGCAACATCTACTCCTTTGGTTATCAGTTGCTTAATAGCAACATTTGTCATAGGGGTGGTGGTTTTCTTTAGAGCCATTTTCTTCAAAATCACAAGAAAATATAATACACGTTAGATTTCATACAATCATAATCGCGACATGACATGCATAATATATAAAATAAAATCACAACACATAGTGAAATATACAACCGAAGTGAGATCAATGACATAAATAAATCAATATTCAAACATAACAATATCGATAACATACATGATAGTTTTTGGTTACAAAATGACCAGTACAATTAGGTTACAAATGAAAAATACAATCCTAGAGTCAGGCTAGCTGGGAGTTACCCATAATACTTAGCAGGCTATACAAGATAGCTAAATGATTTAATGTAAAACTAGCAACTACTACCGGCATCCTCCACATCATCAGGGTGTGTTGGGTCTCTAGCTTCTAATGCATGAATACGTCCATAAGCTCTAGTCACCATATCACCTACCTCATGCCTCTGCCACTCCATCCTCTCGTACTGAGTTTGTAGTATCCCAACATGAGCCTCTAATGTCCTGATACGAGCCTCCACATCCTGGATACTATCCTCAGAATAAGCCCATGTCTGTCGGGCATAAACAGAATCTCGCTTATAAGAAGAAGCCATAGAGCGAAAGTATCGCCTCTCTCTCGTCAGTAAAGAGATTTGAGCTCTCAATGCATCGCGGTCGTCTTGAGCGTCCCCATGACGCACATAAAGCTCATGAACATCCTGCCTCTGAGTAGCAGCAAGATCTATCACCCTCTTATTGACCTCCTCTACGGCGGTCATCACTCTACCCTCAAAGGCTCGAATACTAGCATCCAAGGTATCAATAAATCCGTAGTCTACCCTACTAGCTAAAGTATGTCCAGTCTTCCTAGCAGCAGCAGCTGTCAAACTCTCCCCAACTTCGAACCTACGAGTAGGAGCAGTAAAACAAACCCTCTTCTGGGGTGGCATCTCAGCCTCAGAAAAATTAGTCCTGTGAGCAGTAGATGGTAACAACAAGGGTGGTGATGGTAAGGGTGTAGATGGTATATGTAGGAGTGGGGATGATAGTGGAGATGGTGGTGGTGATGGAGATATGGGTGCGGCAGCGTACTCGCCAATACGTGCCTCAGCAGATGGTGATGGTGGAGTATGAGGTCGAAAAAAGATCTGTGCCTAACAGAGTCTGGTTTGAGAAAAAGGGACAATAGTCTATGGTGATCTAGGTGGTGGTGGTGTAGCAGCAGACTCGTCGGTCTTAAAAGGTTCTATTTCCTCAGCTGAAGGGGTGTAGAGTCGGCCAGAGCTAGATGCTCCTCCTCCTCGTCGCCCTCGGAGGCCTCCTCCTCCTTGTCATCTTCATCCTTGGAGGACTCCTCCTTTTCCTCCTAATCCTCTCCTTCATCAGTGAGATAATCAGCGGGATCCTCCTCTGGGTCGTCCTTTAAAGGATCAAAGTCAACAACATAGCTCGGTGATAGGGCGGTGGGTGAAGCGTCAGCAATCCGTGGCTGATCCTCAATCGGTACCTCATCATCTGATGGTGTCTAGTACTCCGGGGTACTCGGGAGCAGGAACATAAGCAGGTGATGGTGGTGCCTGCTCAGGAGACTGCGATGCCTCCTCAGTTGCCTCAAATTCGTATGGATCCATCAAATGGAAACCCTATGGTGGTAGGTTACTGTCAGTAGATATGGACGTGTAGGTAACTATAGCATGTGACTCTGACGAAGATATGACTGTTGTAACAACCCAAAAAGAGTGTATATATGTATATAAAACAAGTGTATGTAATATACGTAATACAATATAAACACGCATATCGATCATGTAACCAGTCAATGCAAACAAATAGTGTATGTATGTCCGTGATAAACTTTTGTATGATGTAATTATTGAAAACGGTTATAGTCTAGGTCAGATATGCAACCTAGTTCTCTTTAACCATGGATTTAGATACCAATCTGTAACACCCTCAAATTGGGTCACATTGAAATATTGTCTAAGAGTGTTACTTCATAATACAACAGCACAAGATATGAGAATGAACTCTAAATAAGTCATTTTTAAAAGATACATTTGATTGATTGAAATGTTTGTTACAAAAGCTCTAAGCTTTAATCGTTTATTGTTGTGAAAACATAAAGATTTTGATACATAACAAAATGTCCCAAAATGTAATGCAGTAAATCTTTAGTGCATTTAGACTCCAAAATGATGCTCTTCAAATGTATCCATGTTCATGTGTACTTATTGACCTGAGAAAAACATGCTTTATAACGTCAACATAAAGTTGGTGAATTCATAGGTTTAGGTATGTATATAAAGTAGGACCGCAAGATTCAAAGTGTACGACAATGTAACACATACAATATAACAAAAGTAATTACGAATGCACTATGCTCATGACACTGAAGCTACAGCATGTATGTCTGCAAATTAATGCATGTGCCTATGTAGATGTTCAACCCGCAACATCCAAATCCGACATGGTATACGTCAGTTACTTTGGTACATCGAAGCTAGTGAGCGCTACTCACCCTAACGGGGATGTCAATCCTAAATAGATCTATTAATAACATTCGCGCTTACACCAAGTAATTAACAGTTCATGATTCATGGGCATAGTGGGTTATCGCTACTTAGGCAAACTCGTAATTTGTTTAAAAGTGTACTTGCGTCCAAATATAAAACAATGCATGTTTCTCACCACAAAAGTTGTAAATCATTGTAGTTGTATGAAATGAGGCTATGAACTCACCTCAAGTGAAATGTATTAATTCTAGGAAAACAAATAAGTAAAACGTCACTTGTGATTCGAATGCAACCTAATTATTTTATAGGTCGTATGAGTATAGTGTATTTGAAATAAATACAACAATACAAATTATAGAGTTATATCACCAACTAATAGTTTTTGTTTAATTTATAAATGTTAAAACAATATTTAAGTCACACTTGATATTTAATATCCAAGTATATGTGTCCGTAAAAATATTATCTTTGTCTAATAATTGATTATTTGTTAATAACACTTGTTTTAATATTTTTATTATTTATATAATGATTTTATTTAAATAGTTTAATCATTTTGTAAAATAATATTTATAAAGTTGAAAACATGTATAAATATTATATAAGTAATACTACATAGTTTCTTACGGTTTTTATAGCCCAAATAGACCCGAAAACACTCGTAAACCTTATATAAGTAATACTCCATCCTGTCGTGCTGAGTCTGCAGTGTCCTAACCTGAGCCTCTAGTGTCCTGATACGACCCTCCATAGCCAGGATCCTATCCTCAGAATAAGCCCATGCCTGTCTGGCATAAACAGCATCTCGCTCATAAGAAGAAGCCATAGAGCGCAAGTATCACCTCTCTCTTGTCAGTAAAGAGATCTCAGCTCTCAGCGCATCACGGTCGTCTTGAGAGTCCCCATGACGCACATAGAGCTCATGAACATCCTGCCTCTGAGTAGCAGCAAGATCTATCACCCTCTTATTGACCTCCTCTACGGCGGTCATCACTCTACCCTCAAAGGCTCGAATACTAACATCCAAGGTATCAATAAATCCATAGTCAACCCTACGAGCTAAAGTAATAGTCCAGACCCTACACAGGCAGTCATCTTTCAAACTCTAACCAACCTCGAACCTATGAGTAGGAGCAGTAAAACAAACCCTCGGTGGCATCTCAGCCTCAGAAATATCAGTCTTATGAGCAGTAGATGGTAACAACAAGGGTGGAGATGGTAAGGGTGGAGATGGTATCTGTGGGAGTAGGGATGATAGATGTGATAGTGGAGATGGTGGAGGTGATAGATGTGTGGGTGCGGCAGCGTACTCGGCAATACATGCCTCAACAGATGGTGATGGTGGAGTATGAGGTCGAACAAAGATTTGTGCCCTACGGAGTCTGGTCTGAGAAAAAGGGACAATAGTTTATGGTGATCTAGGTGGTGGTGGTGTAGCAGCAGACTTGTCGGTCTCAAAGGGTTCTGTCTCCTCAGCTGAGAGGACAGAGTCAATAGCATGTAGTGTAGAGTCGGCCGGAGCTAGATGCTCCTCCTCCTCCTCGTTCTTAGAGGCATCCTCCTCCTCATCATCATCATCCTCAGAGGACTCCTCCTTTTCCTCCTCATCCTCTCCCTCATTAGCTAGATAATCAGCGGGATCCTCCTTTAGGTCCTCCTCTAAAGGATCGAAGTCAGCAACATAGCTCGGTGATAGGGCGATGGGTGAAGCATCAGCAATCAGTGGTTGATCCTCAATCGGTACCTCATCGTCTGACAGTGTCAAGTACACTGGGGTACTCGGGAGCAGGAACATAAGTAGGTGATGGTGGTGCCTGCTCAGGAGACTGTGGTGCCTCCTCAGGTGCCTCAAACTCGTATGGATCCATCAAATGGAAACCCTATGATGGTAGGTTACTGTCAGTAGATATGGACGTGTATGTAACTGTAGCATGTGACTCTGACAAAGATATAACTGTTGTAACAACCCAAAAAGAGTGTATATATGTATATAAGATAAGTGTATGTAATATACGTAATACAATATAAACACGCATATCAATCATGTAACCAGTCAATGCAAAAAAATAGTGTATGTATGTCCGTGAAAAACTTTTGTATGATGTAATGTTTGAAAACAGTTATAGTCTAGGTCAGATATGCAACCTAGTTCTCTATAACCATGGATTTAGATACCAATCTGTAACACCCTCAAATTGGGTCGCAGCGAAATATTATCCGGGAGTATTACTTCATAATACAACAGCACAAGATATGAGAACGAACTCTAAATGAGTCATTTTTAAAAGATACATTTGATTGATTGAAATGTTTGTTACAAAAGCTCCAAGCTTTAATCATTTATTGTTGTGAAAACATAAAGATTTTGATACATAACAAAATGTCCTAAAATGTAATTCAGTAAATCTTTAGTGCATTTAGACTCCAAAATGATGCTCTTCAAATGTATCCATGTTCATGTGCACTTATTGACCTGAGAAAAACATGCTTTATAACGTCAACATAAAATTGGTGAATTCACAGGTTTAGGTATGTATATAAAGTAGGACCGCAAGATTCAAAGTGTATGACAATGTAACACATACAATATCACAAAAGTAATTACGAATGCACTAAGTCGTGACACTGAAGTACACATATATGTCTGCAACTTAATGCAGGTGCCATGTAGATGTTTAACCCGCAACATCCAAATCCCGACATGGTATTACGTCTGTTACGTCGGTACACCGACTAGTGAGGTTATCACTCCTAACGGGGATGTCTAATTCCTAAATAGATCTATTTATAACATTCGCGCTTACATCAAGTAATTAACAGTTCATGATTAATGGGCATAGTTGGTTATCGCTACTTAGGCAAACTCGTAATTTGTTTAAAAGTGTACTTGCGTTCAAATGTAAAACAATGCATGTTTCTCACCCAAAAGTTGTAAATCATTGTAGTTGTATGAAATGAGGCTATGAACTCATCTCAAGTGAAATGTATTGATTCTAGGAAATCAAATAAGTGAAACGTCACTTGTGATCCGAATGCAACCTAATTATTTTATAGGTCGTATGAGTATAGTGTATTTGAAATAAATACAACAATACAAATTACAGAGTTATATCACCACCTAATAATTTTTGTTTAATTTATAAATGTTGAAACAATATTTAAGTCACACTTGATATTTAATGTCCAGGTATATGTGTCCGTAAAAATATTATCTTTGTCCAATAATTGATTATTTGTTAATAACACTTGTTTTAATATTTTTATTATTTATATAATGATTTTATATAAATAGTTTAATCATTTTATAAAATAATATTTATAAAGTTGAAAACATTATTAATGTTATAAATATTATATAAGTAGATTAGCTACATTAGTTTCTATGGTTTTTTTTTATAGCCCAAACAGACCCGAAAACACTCGTAAACCTTATTTTCAGTTTCTAACAGCTTTGTATATTTTTATAAAAGTGCAGAAAATTTTATATAAAAGTTAACTAGCTTTCAAAAAATTTATGTTCATATTTATAAGTCCCGGAAACTTGAATTTTTTATAGTAAAAACATCATTCGAAAGTTGTGTAGGTTGTATACTACTTTAGCCGAATCACACCCTAAAGGTCTCAAAAACACCGATTTCAAAGTTCACAGTTTTCTCGCAGTTTCTCACTGTTTTATAAAGAAAAAATTACATTTTTCGTCCCTGTGGTTTTACCCAGAAATCATATTTCGTCCCTATTTGATTTTTATTCAGATGGTCCCTATTTTTATCAAACATGTTTTAAGTGATAGTCCCTATTTTAGAAAATAAGGACTATTTCCGTTGTAAATCAAATTCAAAATAAAATTAATTACCACAGTTTGATCCCTATTTGTTGTAAATCGGGGCATCGGGCAATTAGTTTGAAAATTAGGTACCATCAGTGTAATTAAAATCAAATAGGGACGAAACATGATTTCTGAGTAAACCACAAGGACGAAACATGTAATTTTTTCTTTTATAAAAGGTGTGAGATTTAATATAGTTTTTGAAATCTTTAAAAATTCATAATTTTCTCATTTTAAGTCCGTTTTTCGAGTTATTTATATGTACGAAATCGAGTCGACATGATCTATCATAATATTATGTTTATAACTTGCATAAGAATATGTGCAAAAACAGTTTATATAAACTTTTAAATCTCGTAAAATTTATATCTCATTCGTTTTAACTCTGTTTTTCACAGTTTTCTTTCTTATGATCGGATCGTCTTAAAAATGTACTATTTAATATTAGATCTAAATTTGCATTAAAGTTCAGTGCCTTTACAGAATATACATTCTGTCCCAAAAAATAAATTTATAAAACTTGTTTTTATAAAAAATTTCATGATGTAAATATTACAAGTCTTCTAACTTAACTAATACAACATCATTTGGTACTTGTAAAGCCCTTTAAAGTATGTCATTTATTTATGCCTAATATGTCAACAATTAGATGTCTAGATACATGGGCCCTCGATTCATACTTAAGTATATCAAATAACTTTGTATCAATAATAATTCTCAAACAATTGATTATATTAAATTATCCAACATTTTGTAATGTACCCAAATAATAAAGCATGTTCTCTCCATTCTAATCAGTCATTTTAAACATCTTTTCACCATGAATATGTACGTTCTTGATTTTGTATAAACTTGTTTTATTTTATAAACTTTATAAAATAATAACTAAATGGTGATTTAACAATATAATAAATATGTATGTATAAAAATAATTGAAATGAAAGTATGAGTTGTGATTATAAACCTTGTATGAATGAAAGTAGAAGTGAACACAAATCAAACCCTAATCTTCAACCCAAAATCCTTATATAAAAACTCTAATTTCTTTTTGAAAACCCTAACTTTCTTTCTTGATAAACCTTGATTTATCTTAAACTTTCCTTGTAAAACCATAGAATTAACCTTTTAATCAATCTTGTATACTTGTATGGTTGTAGTAATGACAACTAAGAATTGTTTATGGTGAGCGCATCTTGCGCGTATACAACTCTCGACTCCGCGATACTTCATCTATTTATGTTAGTTGAAAGACCACGTAAATGAAATACTAGAAATAGGAACCCTTTTATATATATCGAACTATTTAGCAAAACCATTAACACATGGTTTGGAGGGGGGCGGTTTGGAGTAGCAATGGCTTGGGAGGGTAGTTTTGTGTAAGCATGGGCCTGTAAATTTATTATATCCTATCCCCACTCCACACCACCTCTACACACTCCCCACACACATCCGTCTCGACTAAGAATACCCAAAGGCGGAATGGGTGAGTGGCACTTACACGATGCATTGTTTCTTTTGTGTTTCGTCTTATATTCTGTTACATTCTCCCTATTTTGTCTGGCGTTTGCGGTTTATGGTGTGAAATATGTTAGTAGTTTGTTGGTTGAAATGATGTATGGAGGGGTCTAGAAAGTAGTTAACTTGTAAGGATTGTTGAGTACTAATCCGGTAGACTTGAATTTACAGCAAGCAAATTTAGGATTATTTGTAGTTGTTTTATTGCTAGAACCAGATATGTATATGTTCTGGTCGTAGTCTCATAAAGTTTAATTTTGGGTATTAGTGGTATAATTTGGGTATTTGGTTGAGGTAGATAGGTAGAATGGTTTACTTATATGCAAAAAGGTTTTCAAAATACGAAACGTAAACGTTTTACGTAATGTATAAAAATAAAATATAAAAAGTTAATATTATTTTCATAAAAATAATATAAAACTTGTTTGACGTAAACTTTTATTGTTTGCGCTCGCGGCAGCGCGCGCGACGTTGATTGATGATTTGTAGTTTACGCGATTTAACTAAACGATTGAAATTAAAAGTAAACGCGTAAAACCTTAAAAATAAATAATTAAAAGTTTGAAGTCGTGAAATGACCTGAAATAACAAATTGTTACACATTCTACCCTCATGTGCAGTATATATGCATGATTTAATGAACTAAATTAACAAAACTTCAAGATCATAGACTATATGTGTTATTTTTTCTGAGTTAAGGGTTATCCATGCATTAAAAATGTTTCAAGGACGGTTGATGTAGTTTTGGACAAACCACAAGGATGATTCATGTCATTTACTCTAGATCAAACATAACACAACTATAATTGTACAAAGTATTAGTTTCAGAGCATCAACTCAACGGTATCCAATCTGGTCTTCTCCGGATAATGAAGGAGGTGAGATGTAGACAACCTTACCCTACCCGAAGGTAGAGACTTTGGGTCCTCCTCCAAAGGATCGGAGTCAGCAACATAGCTCGATGTAAGGCTATCTACATTACACCTCCACCATTACCCCGTGATAGACGGGATTGAATACCTTTGAGTTGATGCTCAAAAACTAGTACTCTGTATAAAATTATAGTTGTGGTGTTATGTTTGATGACTTGATCTAGAGTAAATGACATGGATGGTCTTTGTGGTTTATCCAAAACTGCATCTACCGTCCTTGAAACTTTTTTATTGTATGGATAATCTTTAACTTGGAAAAGTATAACACCTATTGTTCTATATCTTAATGTTAGCCCTAAAATGTGAGCGCCTTTTACGGAATTACATTAGTTTAAATAGGCAAGACTCGCATGGACTTAAAATGTCTAGTTATGATAGTTTAGACAGTCAAGACCTATATATACCCCCTCCATACTTCCATGGAGGGGTGGGGCTTTTGTATTATTTTTGTGTGTAACTGATAATTTTGAAACTATCCCTTTAAATATATATATAAATATAAATAATTATAAATATATAATGGGATAATATCAAGAAAATCAACAAATCCGAAAGTAGTATATGATATTCCCTGGTCGTTTTTCCCCAACGAGGCGTGAAATTAACGGTTACGTTATTGGTTTGACTTTTGGATGCCTGAATAACAAAGGATTTGATTTGGATTCTAAATTCTACAGGAAAAGCATAAAAATTTAACTAAAGAATACTTAAAACTACGGGAAAATCATAAAAAGGCACGGGAATTTAAATCTAAACTACGGGAAAGCATAAAAATAGGCAATGGATGACTTAAAATTCTACAGGAAGCATAAATAAGGCATAAAAGGAAATCATAAGTCTACAGGAACAAAATTATAAAGGCAATTAAAGTAAAAACTCAAAAACGGGA